>OZ038320.1:289052-291552 GCA_964035795.1 Pterobdella sp. o SKG-2022 | reverse complement strand
TTTGAGCACAAAAAGTGATTTGAAGTTGCTAATGAATTATGACAAGGTTTTACTTGTTGGCAATTTCAATGAAAATTTCTTCTTTTAAATCCTCATAATTTGAAGTTTTAGTGTTGAGATGAATAAAAAATAAAGTAAATATCACCTCAAACTCATTGGTGTAAATATATCTTTCGAAACAATACAAAAATCAGCATTACTTGGTAGTGGGTTTGAGAAAAGTGCTAGATAGGAGTCAAGAAAATTAGTTTTGGGTCACCCTAAGCTTTTGAAAAAAGCTCGGTACCAAACTCATAACCGGCTTAGTCGTGAGAAAGCACATAATAATAATAACAAAAACAATGATAATAAATTAAGAATAAAAGTATAGGTAAAAAAATTAAAAAATGAATGAATGTGATAATGAGATTATCAATAAGAGGCTTGCTTATTGGTGGTTGGAGAGGGGTGAAGTGTTTTTGACTCATCAAATTTAAATCCATTTTTAGCCTCTATTTTTATTTCTACTATTATAATGATTTGGTAATTAATGAATGGTTGAAGGATGGATGGATGGACGGATAAATGAATGGATGGATCAATAAAGAGATGGATGAGTGGATAACAAAACTCCAGCTGTTATCACATTCAAGTCATAAATGAGTCATAGTTATCGATTGAGAAATATCACAACAATATGTCCAACAGTATTGATGAGATAGAGGTTAAGCGTTAGACATGTAATGCCAAGATACCGGGTTCAACTCCGGCGGCATCAACAGGTGTGGGCAGAAATGCTCATCAGAGCTCATTTAGACTTCACTAAGTCCCCTGACTTATCCGGGTGCACTCAATCAAGTCATCAGGCCTTCAATGTAGCAGTCAATCTTTGTGAGCAATATCCTTTCTTCGGTGCCTTCACCATCCCTCTCCCCAGTACATCAAATCACAACTCGTTTTCTTTTGCACGTTTCAACTCTGCATTATCCAAAAATTCTATCGCTCTAACGTGCAACTCTTATTTGCATTTATTGTGACGTCATTAATTTCCGAGCATGACGTCACCGCTGAAATAACTTCCGGCCCAAGCTTTTGGAGTAGCCGAAGATTCTAAAAAGACTTCTATTCTTGGCATGCCAAGCTATTTTCTGCTGTTTTTCTTTATCAAATGTTTTTTCTTCTCAAATGACCCTTTTTGTCGACAAGCCTTGAGTTCTTGAAGTTATACTAGAGGTGTTTCAAAAATTATAATTATTATTCATGCTATCATAATTATGATGATGATGATGATGATGGTGGTGATGATGATGGTGGTGGTGGTTTGGTGATGATGATGATGGTGGTGGTGGTTTGGTGATGATGATGATGGTGGTGGTGGTTTGGTGATGATGATGATGATATTGTTATCATAGCAAATAAGAAATGATAGAAGTTGCCATGATAATTAAATTTAATGATTGGAAAACCAAACAAAAAGAAATTAATTAATTATCGTTGATGACAAAATTAGTTACGCTTGAGTGAGTATTGTGTGTTTGTGTGTGTGTGTTTGTGTGTGTGTGTGTGTGTGTGTGTGTGTGTGTGTGTGTGTGTGTGTGTGTGTGTGTGTGTGTTAGTGTTTGTGTGTGTGTGTGTGTGTGTGTGTGTGTGTGTGTGTGTGTGTGTGTGTGTGTGTGTGTGTGTGTGTGTGTGTGTGTGTGTGTGTGTGTGTGTGTGTGTGTGTGTGTGTGTGTGTGTGTGTGTGTGTTTTCATAATTCTTTCCTTTTTCTTTTTTTTTCTTTCTCTTCCTCAACTTCTTCCTCATCTTTATCGATCGTTTTGTCGACACGCATGACTGATCCCAGATCACTCAACAGCTCGTATTGTTCCAGTATTCAACACATCAACAACTAAAAAACCTCATCATCATTTGTCACATAATGCATGAATTAGCATAGTATAATTTTAATTACATATATTATTCCTTATATGTCATGAATGACTTAGTATGGCATATATTATGACTCATATTATTATTTTTATTATATTTATGATTTAACTCATAAATATTTTTGTATCTGTGTGTTTATCATTAAATCCAGACATATATATAGGATGACGATTAGAACAAACGGTGAAGATCATTATCATGACCAAGGCATCTCGAACAATAAGCATTGTCTCCTTTGCACATCCTTTACATCACTAACGTCACGTCCATAACACACGTTTTATAATCTTTTTGAAACACACGTCAACTTTGTTCTGTAATTGTTGTCATGACAACCAAGTTTCATAGGCTTTTAAGGAACTACTACTACTACTACTTCTACTACTACTACTACTACTACTACTACTACTACTACTACTACTACTACTACTTCTACTACTATTACTACTACTACTATCAATCACCAAGCAATAAAAGCATCCAGCTACAATATATGTCAAAACATTTGCATAATCATCACGTCCCTCAAATGTGCGTGTGCTTGTATGTCTCTGTGTAAGCGTATTCGTCAAACTTTTTCTTCTATTGAA
>OZ038320.1:251789-276560 GCA_964035795.1 Pterobdella sp. o SKG-2022 | reverse complement strand
TATAGTTTTTGCAAACATGGAAATGCGATACATTTTTCTTTATCTGTATCTGTTTGTTTTGTATCATTATCATCTCTTCTTATCCATCTATCCATTCACCAACACATCACATTTTACCACACCAAACCACACCACATCTCACCACACCACACCACATCACACCTCATCACACCACACCACAACACACCACATCACACCACACCAAATTACACCACAGTGCCAACCTGACATGCACAATGCAGAGATCAGCAAACAGCTTGGTGCCAGATGGAAAACTTTGAGTGAGATTCAGCGGAAGCCCTTCATTGAGGAAGCTGAGAGGTGGGTGGTGTGGTGAAGTGTGGTGAAGTGTGGTGTGATGTGATGTGATGTGGTGTGATGTGGTGTGGTGTGGTGATGTGGTGTGGTGTGGCGAGGTGTGGTGTGGTAAAAAGCAGTTAAAAATGAAAGGTAGTTGAAGGATAGAAGTAGTCAAAATCCTTTTGTATGGAATCTTCTAACTCCCACAAATGTTGCAGACTGCGATTGTTGCACGTTCAAGAGTATCCAGATTACAAGTACAAGCCCAGGAAAAGAAATGTTGCAAAGCAACACAACATCAGCAACAACATCAGCAACAACCTCAACAACATCAACAACAACTCAGACAACACTCCAAATCTCAACTTTTTGGTGGCTGTTGGAGAAGAAGATTCAGTCAAGAAAATCAAATTAGATTCCAGCAACATTTGTATTGAAAACAACAACAAAACATCTCATAATATCAGCAACAACAACACACCAATTTTTAACAACACCACTCCTTCTCTCACCACTACCCCCTCTCACAACACCACTCCTTCTCTCACCAACTCTTCTTCTCTCAACACCCCCTTTTTCAATGATGACCTTTTGACCCTCATGCAGCCCACTCCGCCCTCCCCTTCCACCCCTGACAGCTTCCCTTCTTGTGATCTCTTTCATAATGAAACATTCTTCGATGATAACCCTAATAATAATAAAAACAACAATAAAAATAATATTAGCAATAACAACCACATCAACAACTTCAGTCTCAACATCAACACTCCAACAAAACAAAACAACGAACTACTTCCGGAAGATATTGACTTGATGACGTCATTTGACCTTTTGAACCTGCCTCTCTACTGGCAGTTGGAACTGTCGCACATGGAGCTGACACGGTTGACCGAAGATGACCTTGAAGAGTTGGAGATTCCCAACAAGAATGAGCAAAATTTGATGCAGTTGGTGCAACAACAACAACAACATCAACAACAACAACATCAACAACAAATACAACAAAAACAAAAACATCAACAACAACAGACACTGATCACTGACCAATGGATGCAACAAACAACAGCACAACATCAAATATAAGAATAATAATAATTATTATTATTGTTGTTATTATTATTATTCTCATTTTTGCTGTTGTTTTTATTGTTGTTTTTTCAATTATTAGTCTCCATCATATTATTTTCTATAAAATATACATTGATATGAACTTTTTCCTTAAAATCTCTCTCATTCGTTTAAAAAATCACACAGAAAAACAAACAAACAAACAAACAAACACACAAACACACACACACACACACACACACACACACACACACACACACACACACACACACTCAAGCTTCTACATTGAATTATGTTCTGATTATATTTTATGGCTTAATCAAAAACCCCTTCATTTTTGACTACGTTTCATTTATTTTTTCATTTTTATTATTTATTAAATTATTCATCTGACGTTTTTCAAAACCTCCCAGTCATCTTTTTTTTTCGCATTCCTTCCTTCATGACGTCACCGGAAGTAGATGAGGCTTGAAGATTCACGGCATATGATATTCGTCTGCTTTATATTTCATTTTATTATTTCATTATTTTTTTTTGATATAAGCTTCCATAATTATGTTTCATCATCATCCTCATCATCATCCTCACCATCATCATCCTTACCATCATCATCACCATCATCAGCATCATCATCCTCATTCCTACCATCATCATCATCATCTCCATCATCAGCATCATCATGCTCATTCCTACCATCATCAGCATCATCATGCTCATTCCTACCATCATCATCATCATCATCATCATCATCACCATCATCATCATCATCATCATCACCATCATCAGCATCATCATCCTCATTCCTACCATCATCATCATCATCTCCATCATCAGCATCATCATGCTCATTCCTACCATCATCATCATCATCATCATCACCATCATCAGCATCATCATCCTCATTCCTACCATCATCATCATCATCATCACCATCATCAGCATCATCATGCTCATTCCTACCATCATCATCATCATCACCATCATCAGCATCATCATGCTCATTCCTACCATCATCATCATCATCACCATCATCATCATCGCACCATGATAATAATGATATTTTGTGCATCTCCTTCGTCATCTCCATCCTGTTATGACCACTAGTCATGATGTTTAGTTTGTTGAAACTTATTCCACCACTCCATTTGCATCTTATTATTATTCTCACTAGTTATCATTATTTATTCATTTTGTTTTCCCGCCATTGTTGCACTGCGGTGTTCAAATGTTGGTCACTACAAAGCATAAACAAAAGTTACTTGAGTTCTCTTCCTCCTCCTTCTCCTCCTCCTCCCTCTTCTCTTTTTCCTTTTTCTCTTCCTTCTCTTCCCCCTCATTTTCTTCTTCATCCTTTTCTTCTTCCTCTTCCTTTTCTTTCTCCTCTTCCTCCTCCTCCTCTTCTTCCCACCATCAATCACTCGGCAATAATTATTTTCAATAATTATGACGGAAAATAATATTTTTATAGAAATTTGAAGACAGCTTGATCGCTCAATTTCATTTGAAAAATTAACTTAATCAAAATTTTCTAGCGCTGAAATTTTTAAATCAAAACTGAAATCATATTTTGTCTTGGAATTATAATTATGTTTTTGAATTAATATTGTATTGGTTATTTTGTCTCTGTACACTTATTTAATGTTTTTATTTTGTTGAAATTCATTTGTAACCAACTCTCAATTCACTTTTCAACAAATTTTCGCGCCCAAATGTCTTGAAGTGTGACGTCAGTTCTATTTTTACTTTTATGAAATTATTCCATGTAAGCTTGTGACCACGTCATATTTGACTTAAATTTCTTGCTCATATCATCACATCATTCTCGCAACATCATCTCGTGTGGTTTTCATCAAAACACCGCCTGTGTAGCACATGTGTGGTGAGCTGGTGTTGGTGTGATGCTTCTTATGGGTTTTGGTAGGGTTGCTATGTGATCGATTGCTATGTGGTAGAGTAAAGTGGTGGTTGCTATGTGGTGAAGTAAAGTAGTGGTTGCTATGTAGTGAAGTAATGTGGTGGTTGCTAGGTAGTAGAGATAGGGGTTGATTGCTAGGAGGTTGAAAGGTGATAGGGTTAGGTGGTTGGTATGTGGAGCTTCCATGAAAATTTTTGAGTTTTTTGAAGATCTCATGAGTTTTTTTGTTTGATGAGACAACAATGCTAATGAGCTGAAATGTAAAAGTAATAAGAATGGCAATACTGATAATAATAGTAATAATAATAATAATAATTAAACAAAAGTACTTAATCAAAATATATAAAAAATTATGAATAATAGTAGCCGTGAAGATAATAGGAAAACAAAGATGGGATAATGGTAAAATATGATGGGTGGTGACATCACAATAAAAATAGCAACAACAATAATGATAATTTTTAAGATATGTTTATGATGAGAATGAAATATGAAAATAGATATGAGATTATATTTATAGTGTTTGAAAATAATATTATAATTATGATGGTAATCAAAATATTATAATTATGATAGTCAAAATAATATAATTATGATAATAAAAAAATTATACTTATGTCATAAAATAATATTACTTCTAGTCTGCCTTACTGTATTTGAAGCCTTAGAGTTCAACGTTTCATATCTTTGGAATTTTCATTCTATGTTATTCCATATTATCGCTTGTATGTTATATTCGTTCGAATTTTTGTTCTATGTTATTTTGAATCTATGTTATACATTTTCAGTTTGTGGTAGTTATGTCTATGTATCTTGATTTAACTTTTGTATACTATTTATAGCCAATTTAGAAATGTCATTTTTAGTGCATAGCAATAAGAGTAGAAGATTGTTTTTGAGTTCTAAGGTTGCCTTCAAAAGTTGTGCGCCTCATCATTTGTTCTGTATGATTCCACTTTTAAACATATTCCAAATTCAGTTTTGTTTTTTTTGAATGATGGTATTACGATGCTCAACTCTCGAGGACCATATTTTGTTCTATATCTCCTCTTGTTCAATAAAACTTATGACTCCATCAACATTTCAAAACATTCTTAGTCTACTGCGCTGTTTTAAAATACCGGAGACTATAGTAACTTAAGGATTTATCCAGTTAAAGGTACTGATTAGGTCAAAGGTCAAAGAACAGATCTACAAGTTCACCAGATTGAGGTCACAACTGTTCCTAATGTAAGCCTTGGCACAAGATGGAATACAAAAAAGTTTGTGGAAAAGGGGTTTGAGTTGTGGTAGTGGTGGTAAGATGGGATCGAATGTGAGAGCAGTCATTTAATGTCTTTTAGGAAAGTAGGCATTTCAAAAGTTGAATGGGTAATATTTAGGCAGACATGGTTGACTCAGGTGTACACAAAGAAGGTTAAATGTTAATTTCTGGCATTTAGATAGGCCCATATGTTTCCATCACTTATTGCTGAGTTGAGGTTGCTCTGAGAACACCTTCGACTGCTACTTCACAAATCCACCATCCGTGAAGACAGGTGTAAAAGATTCTTTTGGAAGTTTGCAATTTGCACACATCAAAATTTTTTAAAATTTTTATTTAAAAGTCATGTTATTCAAAAACATTGTTATAATAAAAAAGATATAAAACAAAACCACACCATCCCCCTTCATCTCCTCCTTCTTCTCCGGCTACCCCCCCTACTACTCCTTATACCATCTCCAATGGCCCTCTCCTCCTCTCCGTCTCCCACGGCATTCAAGATGCTCCCCACTTCCCCCACAATAGCTTGTCTCTCTGCAGGGTTCAGGAAAGACAACAACCAATTGAAAGCCACGAACCACCAGCCCAATATGAATTGCAATAAAGCACTATCAGAGTAGCGGTCCATCAAATCTCGTTGTAGGTTTCTGTTTCTCTTGGGAGCGTTATTTGAAATATTGCCTAATGATCGGGCTCTTCTTCTGAGTGCTGTGTGTGGTGTGTGTGGTTTTGAGTTTATGTGTTTTTTTGGGTTTTTGTGGAATTTTTTTCTGTCCACAAAAACAAGAATAAACTCGTTAAACATTATTTGACTTAACTTATACTCATCATAAACTTGCTTAAGTCAATTTTCAAAAAAATCGATTCTAAAAAAGTGGTGTCAATGTCAGACTTTTAAAACCTCCAACAGCCAACCTCTTTCATATTCATAACCATCCAGATCCTGCTGGTACATCTTGTAGATTCTTTCAGCTTTGAAGTGTTGTGTTCTTTATGGTTTTGACGTCACAGACTGTAAACAATGAACATTAGAGCAATTAATTAGTTAAATTAAATTAATATACTAATTAATTAATTAATTAGAATAATTAATATATTCCCTAAATGATTTGGTCTGATATCATAGAAGCAGCTAATTTTTGATCTTCACACTCAAGTTTAAAATATCGAGTTTTAATCAATGTATTGCCCCGAAACTTTGCCATCTCTGTGGTTGTGCCTGCAAAGTTGAAGCAAAACTATGGCCCTGATAATGGGAACTACACCAACCATTAGATGTATCGCTTTTGTTATTTCTCACTGATAATAAATGCAGTTCTAAGCTTAATGATCTTCAGGAAGTCTCAATACAGGTTTTCTCCAAATTTTTTGAGGTACTTTTGAAAGAACTCGAAAAATTCCCAGGTTGAGATTGTAACTCGAATTAGGAAATGCAGGTTATAAACTGCTTTTTTCTGCGGCAGATGACCCAGCCGTGTAGACTGGTGTTAAGGTGGCCCTACTAGTGGACCGTGTTCAAGTTTGCGATCACCTGGGCTTATAAAAAAGTTTATCTTCTTTTTGATGGCATCGTGGATTCATTCGAACACAAGTGGTTGTTACATTTTATTTAAACATATAAAATTGTTATTTTAAAGATGACATCTTGAAAAAGTTCAGTGATAAATATTTGAAACATATAAACAGGTCATCTTCTGTGTCTTCTCCTTTGTCTGTGAGCTCTGCGGAAGAACAAGATGTAGATGATGAAAAGGAAGATTAGAGTGCTCGTCACGAGAGTCATATCAGGATTGGCTCTCATAACTTCTGGAAGTTTTAAGTATGGTTGTGGTTGGGGTAAGTGGGTTTTGAAATGTGGGGTGGGTGGGTTTTGAAGTGTGGGATGGGTGAGGTTGAAGTGTGGGGTGGGTGGGGTTGAAATTTGGGGTGGGTGGGTTTTGAAGTGTGGGGTGGGTGAGGTTGAAGTGTGGGGTGGGTGGGGTTGAAGTGTGGGGTGGGTGGGGTTGAAGTGTGGAGTGGGTGGGGTTGAAGTGTGGGGTGGGTGGGGTGGGTGGGGTTGAAGTGTGAAAGCGCCTAAAAACTTAAAAATTTCATGCCACTATAAACACATTCGTGATAAGGGTAATGAGTTTTTGATGTGGCCACATTTCTTACTTCTCCATGCTCTCGAGTTCATAGGGTTCAACCTTCTCCTTCTTCTGGCATTGTTCGACAAGTTTCTGAGCCTTGTGCTGTAGAGGGCATGGCTTGGAAGGGTTGAGCTATGAGGGGCATCGCTTGGGATTCGCAGTAAAGAGTGAGCTCTGGGTCTCAAAACTGAATGTGGCGTTGCACATGTTTCAGTAAATTATTTGTATTTATTATATTACAAAACTTTATGACATAAGTGTTCACCATCTAAGCTTTTGGAGATATTAAAAATATTTTATAAGCAGGTTCAAAAGTCTTATTATATTTCATATGACTAGACTCCAAATGTTTCTAATAATTCTCATATCATCAGTTAAATTAAGCATCAAGCCACCAATCAATAAAAAATGAAAGAAACTCACAGAAGTCTAGGTCCTCCATGTTGTTTGTAAGTTATGACGTAGTGAGAAATAACGACTTGTTTTGAATTTAATTTTTTCAGTTTAACTCATTACGCCCAGCGTAGACTGCAACATCTTCGAAATGCTATATAAACTCAAAAAAAAATTTCATCTTTTATTTGTTTTTTTTTTCATGGACCAATCATATTTTAACTCAAATAAATTTTTTTTAAATTTTAATCTGTTTTTTGTGTGAATATTGTAGTTTACAACAAGCAACCCAAAGCAAAAATTTCAAAGTTGTTTATTCTCCTCAAAAAACGGTTTCAAATAAAATGGAATCTTTTCAATTCTAAAAAATTTTTTGAATACTATCAAGTTTCAATCTGAAATAGTTTAGAAAAAAATTATGGATTAAATAAAAATTAAGCGAGCTATATAAGATTAAAAATAGATGTAGTCTGGAGAGGAGGCTGGCAGCCATACACATTTGGTATTTTATCCAATTCGGATGAGACTCGAGTATGTTTTGGTAAAAATTATTTTTTTTTGTTTAAAAACTAATTTATCACTTTTTTATCCATATTTTTATTTCAAATAAACTTAAAAAATAAATTTAATTCATATAATGTAACTTAGTTTTTGTAGGTACATCACCTTATCAATTCCTTCCTGTTCGTTTAATCATCGTTGAGCTTGTGTATTCAAGCTATCGTTTTGGTTCTTTTTCAAAACAATGTCTTCAAATCAGTCAAAAAGGTGCATTTGTTATTGCGTGTAATATGATATCATTTACTAGCCAAATTTTAAACTTTTTTCAGTCTTCCATTGAATAAAGTAATCGACATTTTGTAGTGTTTAAGTATGGATGTAGAAGAAACAGTGAAAGAAAATTATGAATCAGTTGTTATTTTACCACCAAAAGATGGTGAAATTACTGATGAAGACTCAGACCACGAAAATGAAGGGAACTCGGAAAACTTCATTCCAGGCAACTTCAGTCAACAACAAAAAAAGTAAACCAAAAACTGGAAAGAATGGAAATCGAAAATTGGAAGACACAAGTGTTCGAAAGAAATAAAAATACTCTAAATTTACTTGAAACCTTCAACGCTTGTGATGCTACCATACTAAGCAAATGGGAATCTGTTTTTAATGATGAAACAATATCTTTTATTGTTGTCATGGCTATACTTTTCAAACCACCAGCTGAATTTCTCTGAAGAAGAGATAAAATTTTATATTGGCATCCTTCCTTTGACGGGCTATGCTCTCCTTAAAAATATAAGAATGTTTTGGGAATTGAAGAAGGACACTCACAATGAGTTGGTCTCATCTGCAATGAGAAGAAATAGGTTCTTCGAAATTCACAAATATTTACACACAAGTGATAACACAAAACTTTTTGATGACAAATTTGCCAAAGTTTCTTTACATTTTTCGTATTTGAACGGGTCTTTCAAAATAATTTAATAAACGACAAAAACTTCAAATATGCAATAGATGAACCAAAGATTCCCTATTATGGAAAACATGGAGCACAGCAGCAAGTACATGGAAAGCATATTGACTTTACATATAAGATATGGTCATTGTGCACATCAACAGGATACTCGTTGCAGTTCATTCAATATCAAGCTTGTAATCAACTCCACTAAGTCGAAAAAATGCTTATGGCTTAGGGGCCTCTGTGGTTTTGGAAATGGTATCGGTTTTACCGCAAAGACCATCATATGATTTATTTTTCGATCGATTCTTTACTATTTGCTACTTTTGAATAAGCTTACACAATTAGGCCACTTTGGTAGAGGCACTATAAAAGTAAACAGACTTGGAAATTGCCCTTCAGATTTGAAAGAGTTAAAAAAAGAAAAAAGAGGTGTAATGACCATGGCTACCACCGATAATATCTCTGTTGTAGCATGGAAAGATACTAAGGTAGTAACTTTGGTATCTAATGCCTTTTAAATACACCCCACTTCGATTGTTAGCAGGGTTGCAAAAATAGATTCCAAAAGAAGACGAATTAATGTTGAATGTCCAAAGGTGGTATCCATGTACAACTCGTATATGGGAGGAGTTGATTGGTTCGATCAAAAATATACATGCCCAGAGAATCTCTTTTAGGGGTAAAAAATGGTGGTTTCTACTGTTTGCTTTTGGTATAGATGCTTCGCGCCAGAATGCTTGGGATTTATACAAAAATATCAGCGGAAAAAAATCAAATATTGCCAATATCGACGCCAAATTGTTCAATACTATCTAGAAAAATGCTGAACTTCTGCCAAAATAAGTGTTGAATGTGGCTCAAAAGAAAGAGTCACGCCATTTATAAGAAAAGATAATTCCCTGGATCATATAAAGGAATCTTGTGATTAAGGGAGATGCTCACATTGTAAAAAACATGCAAAAATAAGATGTAGAACATGTGAAGCCCCACTGCATATAAAATATTGGTATGATTTCCATGCCAAATGAACCATAATGTCTTTATTTTTTTTTGTAAACTTTTCAAATAAAGCATGTGACCATTTTGGTTTTTGAGGCCATTTTCAGTTTTAAAACAAAAATACAACTAATATTAAGACTATTATAATTTGAGCTTTATTACGCCCGTGCCAGCGTTCTCATGAGAGAATACCTGTGTAACTTTTAAAAAATTTTTTTTAAAATTGTACATTTGTTTGTATTTCCATAGGTTCTAGAAATTTAGAAAAAAATTGAAGGGTAAATAATGACATGACGTTCATGGGTTAAATGAGATTTTCAAAGCACTTTCTCTAAAGTTGGAGGTGCTCCCATCCGGATCAATTTCTGGATCGACATGAACTGCAACATTTTTTACGAAACTGATATTTTTTTTATTTTTTTCGAAAAAAAAATTTTTAATTTGTAAAAAATAAAATTTTCAACTTGAAAAATATAAAAATAATTATTTTTCAAAAAAATTTTTTTTTGAAAGAAACAAAATTTTTCAATTTGAAACAAAATGTGGATAAAAGTTTGGAAGTCTTCAAAATGGATCCTTCAAAGAATTTTTGGTCTGACAGCTCTTCTGCGCCTTCTCCGGGTCCGGGGGAAGAAGAGGAAGTACATGATAAGGAAGAAGAGCATCAGAAAGACGTGGGAGTCCACCCTGTTGAACCGCCCCAAAAAGGGCACTCCCTGAAGTCCATGCCCCGACAGAGGGCCAGGATTGTGGTCGTGTCTGAAAGGGTATCCTGTAGATAAGGGGAAACCACTTGTGGTTGGTGGCGCTGAAAGATTGGAAAAATATTTAGTTGTTTAAGGTTTAGATTATAGCAAATCTTCACTGAGGTTGATATGATTGGAACATATAAATCATCACTGAGGTTGATATGATTGGAACATATAAATCATCACTGAGGTTGATATGATTGGAACATATAAATCATCACTGAGGTTGATATGATTGGAACATATAAATCATCACTGAGTTTGATATGATTGGAACATATAAATCATCACTGAGTTTGATATGATTGGAACATATAAATCATCACTGAGGTTGATAGGATGAAAAATAACTTCGAATGTTCAAAAGGTGCAACCTCTCAAAGCTCTTCTCTTCCATCTTCTGCTGAGTGGAGCATTGTTGGAGATGTTGCTCAAAGAACGAGCCCTGGGTCGACTCACTGGCGTGGTGGGTGTACTCAAGTCATTGATGTTTTTATAATCAGTATCGAAATATCTCATGCGTGAAGTTGAAGGTGACTCGTTTGTTTTGTGTATAAATGCTTATAAATTATTCAACTTGGAAATTATTTATAATTACAAAATATAAAATGAGATAAATTTGGTTGGCAATTTGAAAAAAGCTAACAAAAGTCTTCTACTTCCATGTTTGTATTTAGCAAGAATGACGCCGTTTGAATGATGACGTCATAACTCGAGTTTTTTTTAATTTCATACAATTTATTTTCCACAAAACTTTGCAAGCGCCACACAGGGGAGTTTCCAAGAGGAGGGTATAAAAATCCCAAAAGGATTTTTGCATCTCACTTAACTTGAGACTGCATGTATTTAAGTCGTTTGATGGACACGTTGAGAAATATATGAGGGGTGTACTGAGCATTGAAAAATTGTAAGGATTAAATGTGCAAGATGTTGAGGCATGCGTTGCTGGACGCATCGTGGCAACTTGACTAGAAGGTGCATCGTGGGTTTAGCTTCAGCAAAAAATTGGAAAGAGGAAAAAAATGAACTTTTTAGAAAAATTATTTTCGAATGGAAAAAATAACGTGCCATAAAGTCTGGTGGTATCCTTACGTAGAGGCAAATATTTTGTGCTGGGTTCTGTTAAATAAATATTTTGCACTTTATCCTGCTAATGTCGTCTAAACAACGGTTTATTTGAATTTTAACTTACTTGATAATGTTAACGAAAAACTTTGTATTCAATAAAATATGTGTTCAAATAATTTGCAATAATTATTTTGATTAAAGAAGATTATTATGAATTTTATTATTTTGACCTCATCAAACTTCCCAAAATTTATTGGTTGGTGGAAAAGTGGCGTTAGCCTATGTGCCTTCATTTGAAATATTTCATTTGGAAATAATTTTTTAGTGGATAAAAGAATATATTTTTTGATCCCATACTAGTTCGTACTCCCTACAAAGAATAACCTCCAGTCCAAATTATTTTATTATTCTATAACTTATTGACTAAAAAATTGTTTTTCAAATATAATGTTTAATGTTTATCTACAAAAAGTCATACATGAATAAAAGAAAGAAGAAATGAAATTAAACAATAGTACTTTTAAGGATTCAGCTTTAAATTTAGCGCCATTTATGCAAACATTTTAGTTCGTGTCGGTTGTGCCTTTCGACTTTTAATTTTTAAAAAATAATTTTTTCAAAGAATTTTAGCTTCATATTCAAAAAAAATTAGATTAGACTGAAATTTATTTTAATTGCGTTTTTATTCGAAGTTCGTGTCAGTTAGTTGAACTCTAACGTGAAATTTGAGAAAATTTTAAAATAGTTTTGAGATGTCTTGAAACAGCTTATTGGAGACAAAGTTAGTTGGAGCGATGAATTTTGCCAAATCAGTGTTGGGTTTGTCGAATCCTGTGGGCTACAGTTCTAAGCAGATTCAAGGTATTTTTCGTCTCATATTTTTATTAATTTTTTTTCTACATCATTTTATTATGTTTCATCGTGTGTATTTTATGTTTGATAACTTACGACGAACATTGAAATAATTATAAAACCACACTCAGCTGAAACATTGTTTGAGGAGGAAGAAGAAAACGTAACTGAGCAGAATACCACTGCAAATTCCCCTCTGTCTACCCTCATTTCCTCTCCCGTTGATGGCTCCCCATTTTCTGCTCTCACCTCCTCCATGAGACCTCAAGAGCTATCATTTCCTGTGAGTTCCATTGTGCCATTGTTGCTACCATTATTTCAATTCTCACTTTCACTTTTTATTACAATGTAAATTTCAATATGAGTTAATAAAAAATAAATTGGATAGTGTGACTATCTTCACCTTGTGTAACATCTCATTCCAATCAAAAACATCACTATCACAATAACGTTTCCAATTTTGCCTCATGAGCAGTTCATATTTTCATAACAAGATGACTAAATTAATGTTTATCTGGTGATAATGGTTAGCTAATGGTTTTTTGTGCAGTAGGATGGTGACGCAAGGAGGAGGTAATGATTGTGATCAATCTGATGTCATCCACATAGCTCAGCTAGTAAAGCAGAAGACTATTTATCCAAAGTTACCGGGTTTGGCCCTGCATGGGTCAACAATTAGCACCTGTTTTACAGTGTGTTTTTGCTGCATTAAATTTGTAGCAAGAGTTTTAATCTCTAAAGAAAATGCATTTTATAAATACTACATTACATTAAAGAGGATGGTGATGATGATATTTATGACAATGTTTTCAGGATGATGAGTTGGACTTCTGGTATGATGAGTTTGGATTCAAAGTTGAGGAGGAAGGTGGGTGCAAACGGGCTAATAATAATAAATATTCTTATTTTTTAAATTTATTTTTAGATGGACCAGAACAGAGCTCAAACAAACTGTTGAGTGAGAAATTTGTTGAAGATTTTGAGCACAGGTTTGATGGTTTTGTAAATATCGAGGGTGTGTGAATGTTGAGGTCTTATGGAGACGTGAATGTTGAGATCTTATGGGGATGTGAATGTTGAGCAACTATATAGGAGTACTAATGTGAAAAATTAATTCAAAATCTGATAAGTTTTTAGAGAAATCTGATGTAGTTAAAATAACTTTCAAAAGTTTAGCATCAGCCATATGAGGCTCTGGATACATTGATTGAGGCAAAAAACTGTTGTTTCTGATATTTTTACTTTTATCATAAAACATTGGTCACAGTTTACCATGAGACAAAATGTTTTTATAAGAATAAGGACTCAGGTATTGGTGGTGATTAGCTAGGTGATACAGAGATGTGGATTGAGTGGTGTTGTTCAAAGGGGGTCAGCTGTTGGTGTTGTTCAAAGGGGGTCAGTTGTTGTTGGGATAATGATACTTGAAGAATCTCTTTAT
This sequence comes from Pterobdella sp. o SKG-2022, assembly GCA_964035795.1. Lineage (NCBI taxonomy): Eukaryota > Metazoa > Annelida > Clitellata > Hirudinida > Piscicolidae > Pterobdella > Pterobdella occidentalis. The sequence goes on along the minus strand of OZ038320.1, from coordinate 262,923 downwards.
AGTCAGTTTTCTTTTATCAAGGACAGGCCAACCTAAATAAACAAACTAATAATAAAAATAAATTTTTTATTTTTATTCTTTAATAATTATGTGGCCTAAAAACTTTTGGAGTTGATACCACTTTAATCCTATTCATAATTATTTAAAAAAAAATTCATATTATTATTTTGAGCAAACATATGTGAAACTAAAAATAGAAGTTAAGCTAGTTGAAGTGGTAGGTCTGAAGAGGTATTGATGAGTATGGCGGTGGTCAATAAAACAATAATAATAATTAAGAAGAATAAAAATAATTTATATCAAAAATAATTAAAAATGTTGAAAATAGTTTTCAAAATGACTAAGCGTTGTTGGTGGGTTGATGTCATGGTGGTGGCAGATGGGTGGCAATGTTAATGATGATTAGCACTTCCAATAGTTTGTTGTCTTTTTTTCTGGTGTCTTTGCAGTTATAGAAATAATCAATTATTAATAGCATTTAACATTCATGATAGTAATAGTAGTAGTAGTGCCTCCGATCTTTAGTTCGGTGGCATAACTTCATTTATAATATTTTTTGTTCATAATATTTCCATCACCACCATCCAACAGGCAGAAATGGGTGGCGCTGTTGGAGTTCTACCACAACAAGGACAACTGCACTGAGTTCACCTGGGAGTCTGTGTGTGGGGGGGAAGAGGGTCTTATATACAAAAACTTGCTTTTTATTACTCGTTACTTTCGCTATTTCTTTTTTTTTTCTTTCTTTCTCTCTCTTTCGACTACATGGTAGATGTAGAGACTGGTTTCTTTCACAACATTTCTGGTTGGAAAGGCTTTGTGTTTGGTGACGACTTCAACTCTGAGACCCTTGTATTAGAAGCATCATAATCAGTCAAGATGAAGAATGCAGACCCAAAAGAAGGTCCTTCCTTGAACTCCATTAGATGCTTCCATGTTTTTGTTAATTTTATTGGAACACAGTCCAAGGTAGGTTCATGTTGGTCGAATCATATGCTCCACAAAGCTCAAAAAAACCCCCGGGTTGAGTTTTCTGGCTCGTTGCATCAATATTTTTGCAGAAAACAATTGATCACAACAACCTCTCTTGGCGCGAAACCCACATTGGGACTCACTTAGTTGCTCTTCAACATAATGCTTCATTCTGTACAGAATCGCTAATACTTTTTAGGCTAGATATAAAAGTGAGATGCAACGAAATTTATCGCATTTCAGTCTGCTACTTTTCTTAAAAACAGGGATAATTCTTTGTTTGGTCTAGTTGGATGGTAATTTCTTGCTTTTTTGTGTATAGGCATGCAAAATTTTTTGGAGCAGAAGTGCGCAATGAAGCATGTACTTGTCATTTTTTTCTCATTATCGTGTAGGCAAACTTCTTTAGCAGTGGTTTCCAAACTTATTTTTGAATTCCTCAAAATCTTCTCTTTTGCGATTCTCTAGCAAAATTTGATTATGTTATATTACTATTCAGCTTACCGTATTTTCCAAAATATTATAAAACGACAAAAAAACGGAATTTATGAAGTTTGAGTTTCGTTGCCACATTTCACCTTGATACTAAATTGCTATTATGAGGCTGTGAAAGAATTTTGCCACGTTTTTTTATGCCTGACTCAACATCTGTGTCAATGCACTCGAGGTGCTGCAAGCTACTTGAGCTCAAAAACCATATCTATATTTATCCTTGGGCAGGCTCTCCATTGAGGTCTGCCAGGGTTTTTTTTACTCAGACTCCCTTAGCCATGGGTGGGTGTTTCCCTGGAACCCATCAAGACTGCAGTTTATAGGAGCTCAGCTCTCATTACAAAGTTGGTCCACAAACTCTCGGGACCCGTTGTGGTATTTATTTTGGTTCAGGTGAAGAGGTGAGGGTGTTAAAGCCAGTGATTATGGTGTTGTTGATTTGCTGTAGGGCTGAAGCCGTGTTGATGTGTTGGGAGTGTTATGTTATTGGTAATGTATGGTAGAATGATTTTTTCTACTGTTTTTGCTATGGGAGAGAATATAGCTGTTGGTCGGTAGAAGAATGAGAGTGAGGGGTGTTAGGTTTGACGATGGGGATGATTTTGGCGGATTTCCATATATAGGATATGGTGTTTGTGTTGATTGTGGTGTTGAAAAGGTTGGTTAGGTGTTTGTGGCTATGGGTCCTAAGTGTTCGAGTTGGCTGATGCTTATGTTATCAGGTTCTCTGGTGTTTTTGTTTTTGGAGAGCGGCCAGAACTTACATACTCCAAATTCGACTCTTTACTCAGCTGAACAACCCATTCCGAATCCCTCCAGTGTATTGAGGAGTTGTGTGATCTTGTTACAGCCCATCAGACATTCACCTTCAACCGAGTCCGCAAACGCCATCTTTAATATTCGAGAAATTAAAATCCAAGATCTTACCATTAAAAGATAATTTAGTTACTTCAAATTGTTAGTTTTAAAGAACTTATGCACATAATTTTGCTCGATATTGTAGTGAGTTTCTATCTTCAAATAATTTTTGTTTCTTTTGAATAAAACTTCCAGTCTCTAATTTCAAAAGCCAACGTGGCGTCCATGCAACTCGTGACTAACCCATTCAGATGGAACCGAGACTTGCCACGTCGGAGAAGTTGAAAGTGATGTTGAGGGAAGGTGTGCCTCACTCGATGAGACCTCAAGTCTATGTGAGGTTGTGTGCTGCCCTGGATAAGAAGGTGGGGGGTTGTGGTGATGTGCTATCAACATTTTGTGAAGGAGGAAAAATGATTTTATGAGATTATAATTTCTTCTGCGTGGAGTGTTGTTGGTGGCTACTGTAAGGACATGGTGTGGTGTTGTGAGAGAAGGCTTGAATGCTGTTGCATTACATAAAAGGGGCATAAAAATTATAGTAGAGGGGAAAGTTATTAACGAGGGTTGATTTGAAGTATTGATGGTACAACAGGAGAAGATGGATCTGAGCTACAAACAAATCGTGAAGGAGAGTAGTAATGACAAGCTGCTAACCAGCAGGTTGGTGGGTGGTTGCTTGATGATAGGTGGGGGAGGGGGGGTATTTGATGGTGACGTCTTGTGAGTGTCAAAAAACATTATCCCATATCTACTAGAACTTATTTTTTATAACTAATTTATTTCGAACTACAAATATGAAGAAAATAATGAAAATTAGGACGTTGCTAATATTGGCCACATAAACAGACAGATAGAGAAGGATCTGTTACGGACCATGCCCACTAATGCCTGTTTCTCTGCCCTGCATTCCACTGGTGCTGAGTGCTATTATTTATAACATCATTAGGAATATTAAGCTCTCTGAAAAGTTAGTATTTATAATAATCATTACCACATAATGTTGCCACCAGGAATTCCTCGCCTAAGAAGAGTCCTAAGAAGTCTAGCCTGGCTCTATCCTGACATCGGATACTGCCAGGGAACTGGAATGGTGGGTTTGATGTTGTGAGGATGTGTGTGTGCATTTCTTTACTCCTTTGATGCCCTTCAGATAGTAGGTTGGTTGTTGTTGTTGCAGGAAGAGGAGGATTGTTTTTGGAGCATGGTGGCCCTCATTGATGACATCCTGCCAGCCTCCTACTACTCGAGCACCCTCGTGGGAGTTCAGGTGGGTCTGATGAAAATGTCAACATGTGAGACTTGTGATATGTAGGGGTGCCACTATAATCACACATGAGTTTGATTGGATGTGACGTCAATGAAAGATACGCAAGTTCTCAATAGGGTTCTTCATAAGCATGGCAGCTTTGCAAGTTCTCTGGAGTTATTGATCTGTTTAGATCTGAAATTTATCTTTGAGGAAATCAAGTATTACAGAGTGTTATTCATATTAAACAAATGCACATGGCAACACCCAGGCTGACCAGAGAGTGCTTAGACAGCTGGTGACGTCATACCTCCCTGAGATCGACCAAAAACTCAAGAGCTTCGACATCGGTGACGTCATTTCTCTATTACCATGACAATTAATGTCTTCATTATTCTTGATGTTATAATCAAACAAACCACTAGTATCACTTCTTCTGTCATTTTGATTCACAAAAATATTGCAGCCATTTTGAAACATGCTAAAGCTGTGCACAAACTGCCATCACACACACCACCATAACCACCACCACAGAGTTATCAGTAGTTACACTGCACTGGTTCTTGACCTTGTATGCAGGAGTGGTGCACACGAGGGTCTTGTACCGCATTTGGGATGTGCTGCTGTATGAGGGTTCTATAACCCTTTTCCTCATCGCTCTTGCTATCCTTCAACTCAGGGTGCCTGAGGGCTTTTATGTGTTGTGTGTACTTGGGTTTTTTATTAGTATTTCTATTTTTTGCATGTGTGTCATTTAAAAATCGCTTTTTTAAGTTTAAAAGCGCGTACACACACACACAAAGGAGGCAGACATATTGAGGTGTGATACACCAGCTTCCCTTCTCAACCTCCTCTCTTGCCTGCCATCTCAAGTGCAAGATGCTCACCTTCTCATCATGGTTTGCACCCAATTTGTACATACAAATGTAGCACCCACACTACCCTACAGACAGCCTTTGACAGCTTCGGGAGTGTCACAGACATCAGCATCGATGTGCAGAGACGGAAGCATCTTGCTGTATTGATGGCACAAGAGGGGTGCCTCATCAACCCTGCTGCCACTCACAACTTACCCAAACAGGTGGTGCGAGGATGGGATGGGTGTGGTGTGAGGGGCATGGTGGAGGGTTGGTAGAGACTTGAAGTTCATGTGATAGAGAGTAGTATGAGGGTGAGAGAGGCAGAATATTGGTTGTTAGGAGAGTATGGGTGGTTGCTGGGCAGGCTGATGGGGGGATAATATTGATAAGCATCATACCATCACAGAATCTGAGCAAACGACAACTCAAGAACAGCAAAGCTTTCACCAACAAAGAGCTAGATCAGGTCGTTTTATAAGCCACAACATTTCACCATACACATGTGTGTGTTCATATGCTTCAGCCACCATCACCTTATTTTGATGTACTTTCATCCTCACTTCACCTCCTTCCTCACTACTCCATCATTGTTTCACACCACTCTTACACCCACACCACCTTTTCTACCACTACTTTACCACATCTCAACAGACATCAGAGCAGAGAGTGAGAAACATCCGACAAACAGAAACTTTGGTTGATTTGAGGCATGCCATTCTCCAGGTCGCCAGGCATTTCCAGGCTCTTGACCCCCACAACACTCCTCTTGTATGTCTGTGTGGGTGTGTGTGTGGTAATGGAACTTTTTTATATATTTTTTTTGCTTTGTTTGAGTGTAGATATGAAAATATTTATAATGTCTTTTCACCTACCCACCCCATCACACCACCCACCCATTTACAGAACTTACAGGCGGATTACAAGCAAGACAGTCACAGTTTTGATTTACAGAGGTATATTTCAGTTAACCCTCACAAATTCAAACGAGCCAAGGCACTTCTCGACTTTGAACGACATGATGATGACGAGTTGGGTTTCAAGAAGAATGACGTCATCACGGTTGGTGTTTTTTTTGTGTGGGTATCTAGCTTTGGATCACATGTGATATGGATTGAAGATGCTGCTGAGGCACACACACACAAACACACACACACATACAGATTTTGAACCAGAAGGACGACCACTGTTGGATAGGAGAGATCAATGGACTCACTGGATGGTTTCCTGCCAAGTTTGTTGAGGTGATGTCATAATTATTACGTCATCATTTATTTTCATAATTATTACAATCATCACCGAATGGACAGCTGCTGGATGAGAGGAGCAAGGAGTACACATTTGCAGGAGATGATTCTGTTGTCGAGAGTGTCACTGATGTAGTCAGAGGAGTGTGAGTGGAGGGATGTTGGTGGATGGTGAGGGGTGTTGGTAGGTGGTGAGGAGTGTTGATGGGTGGTGAGGGGTGTTGGTGGGTGGTGTGGGGGGGTGGGGGGTCAGAGTGGTGTGAGATAATGATGGTGATAATGGATGGGTGGGTGGAATTGGTTAAAGTGAATAAGGGCTGGTGACTCTAGAGAGTGTGGAGTTGATATACTGATAACTGGGCAGGTGGCACATCATTATATTTTCAGGTTGTGTCCCGCATTGAAGGCTGTGTTTGAGCATGGCTTGAAGAGACCTTCATTGTTTTCGGGGGTGTGCCATCCTTGGATGTTCATACAAGAGGTGATTCTTATCATTTATCTCTCATTGCACCATGCCACCTAATTCGACCACACTTTACGACCATCATCCCACCACACCATCATCAACACACCAGGCAGTGTCAAGAGAAGTACAAAAAGATTTCGCTTCAGTTTATTCGAGACTTGTGCTCTGCAAGACATACAAGTAACATCAGGATGATAATATTTTTAATAACACCAATGATAATTAAGGTGATGATGATGATGATGATGATGATGATGACACAGGCTGGATGAGGATGGCAAGGTGCTGACTCCAGAAGAGATTTTGTACAGGGTGGGTGATGTGATGTGGTGTGTGTGAGGTGGTGATGTGGTGTGGTGTGTGTGAGGTGGTGATGTGGTGTGGTGTGGTGTCTTGGGCAAACACTTTTTGTATATGTGGTAGTAATATTTAATGGAGATGTGGGTGGGTGATTGTGATGTTCATTACTTACATTAAGACCACCATGATGCACAGGCAGTGCACTCAGTTAACATGACTCATGATGCAGTAAAGGCGCCTCTGGATGTCAAATTCAGATCTCTTATGTGCTGTGGTCTCAAGTGGGTGTGTGTGTGTGTGTGTGTGTGTGTGTGTGTGTGTGTGTGTGTGTGTGTGTGTGTGTGTGTGTGTGTGTGTGTGTGTGTGTGTGTGTGTGTGTGTGTGTGTGTGTGTGTGTGTTTGTGGCAGCATTTAGGAATATATGCTTTATTTCACTTGTTTTCACACCCATACATACACACAAACACACATACACACACACACCTTTTCAGTGAACAGGCCTTGCACTTATGGTTGGAGACGTTATGTTGCAGTACTGAAGTGGTGAACAAGTGGTACCAACCATCCTCTTTTCTTGCATCTCCTGCCTGGGTGCAGATCAAATGCGAGCTCAGGTGGGTGTTGTATGGTAGTGGGTAGCAGGTCCATAAGGTGCATGGTGGTGGGTGGCAGGTCTATAAGTTGTATGGTGGTGGGTGGCAGGTCCATAAGTTGTATGGTGGTGGGTGGCAGGTCCATAAGGTGCATGGTGGTGGGTGGCAGGTCCATAAGTTGTATGGGGTTGGGGTCAGGTCTATATTTGTTGTAAGCTTGTTTGCATGGTAGATTCATTCTTCAGTCAGGCTCATTTGTTGCTTGCTCTGCACAGTCATCACTACTTGCATGGCGCTTTTAAACCACGTCATAATAATAAATTTTTATTTTTTTTGTTATTACAAGCACTTATGTTTGTTGTGATGGTAGGTTGTTGTCAATGTTGAGCTTCAAGCTGTCAGAGGACTGGGAAGTGAGGTCCCACAAATGCTGCAACCTCAACAACAACGCCATCAGTCTCCTTTTGCAACATCACCTCTTCAGCTGGATGCTCTGACCCTTTTCCGCTTTCTATTTTTAGTTTTGTTTTTGTTTTCATTTTTGTTTATTTTCCATTTTTATTTAGTTTCAGTTTCAATTCGGTTCTGTTTGTTTTGATTTTTGTTTTTTTTAAATCATTTGTTTCAAATATTTTTTTTCTCAGTTCAATTCATTTTCGTTTCATATAACCTTCCAACATCAAATTCCTCCGAATGCCTCACCCTCCACCAAACAGCACTTCTTTGTCTCCACCAAAATCTTCCCATCTTTCACCATTGTTTCCATCCTCTCTCCACTACCACCTGATTTCACCATTGTTTCCATCCTCTCTCCACCACTACCACCTGATTTCACCATTGTTTCCATCCTCTCTCCACCACCACCTGATTTCACCATTGTTTCCATCCTCTCTCCACCACTACCACCTGATTTCACCATTGTTTCCATCCTCTCTCCACCACTACCACCTGATTTCACCATTGTTTCCATCCTCTCTCCACCACCTGATTTCACCATCAGCACTAACCTACCTCACTTTTCAACTTTTGTAAATATTTTTTTTATTTTAAACTTTTTGATTTTGTTTCCATCAAGTTTCACTTTTTTTTGATACTTCAAAACCTCATCACTGCCCAAACATCTTGTGTCAGCATGCTCAATGTGCTTTCTTATGTCCCTATCTTGACCATACCTCCTCATCACACCACCCTCCTCATTTCAACCTCCTCATCACATCAAAGTGTCTTTCTCCCTACCATCCCAGTAAACCTCACACACCAATGAAACATATTCAGGGTCTCCTCCTGTAACCAAACTCACTGAAGTACTTCTTCATTTCACTTCCTTCTGGTGAGACACAACTGACCTTTTTTTGCACCTCCATCGTGGACTCTGCTACATGACTGCGTGTTTCATTTATGAGTCCCACAGTCCGTATAGCGCCTTTCAAGTGTTGACATGAGGATTGTGATGCGAGGGTCCACATCAAATTATGTATCATATTTATTAGAGTCATATCATCAAAATGAAGCCCATCTCAGTGCTTGCAGAGACCAACATCGTGCACCTGTGACACACTCATCTCGTTTTATGCATGCTTCACATCATGTTCCGTGAGGTGCTTCTGTCACCCTCTCCACCAGTTCTCATCTCAGGGCAATGTCCACTCAAACTTGCTCTATGCCATACTCAATCAGGGAGTCTTCTAACAACCCCGTTGTCATGGCAACATTTATGACCAGCTTTTTTAATGCTTCCAATGCCAACCTCACTTTCGTCCAGATTATTATTTTTTATTGTTTTGAAAATCTTTGTTGTTATCGTGACGATGTTTTTAAGCATATTTCGGCAACATCGGTGAAGACACATCATAACATCAATATTTCACCTGAAATTGCTTTTGTTATTTTTATTATTATTATTATTATTGTTTTTTGACTATCTTTAAATAGAAACAACGCTATGAATTTTGGTTTTCAAATTCTTCAATAAATAAGAATACCTGCAGTTTTGCTCACACACAACAGTACACCTTCCACAGCAAACGATGCCTGCTGTAATACAGAATGATACAAACACACATACTTGCACAAATATTACCACATACCCCCTGAAAACGCACACATAATACAAGTAATCACACATGCATATGATAAAAGTACTCACATCCGCACACAGATTGTTGGCACAGTTTTCCTTCAAGTTAAGCAATGACTGGGAACTCCCAACGGCAAAAAAAAATAATATAGATAATAAGAACAACAATAAAAACTCGAACGTAGGTGGTGGCAACTTGAGGGAGGGTATCAGTGACATCATCATTAAACATCACCTGTTCAGCTGGGATATTTGAGGGGGATAAGAAAAGGTGGTGGTGTGGGGGGTAGGAAGAGTTAATGGTGGTGTGGGGGGGGGGGGGGGGGTAGGATAGGAGGTGTTTGTGGTGAGATAAGCTGATATTGTCAGTCTCACACTAATACCAACATTCATGTTCTACATGTGGGTAGGTGCAATTTAGTTCTACGCCATATTTGTTATTTAATTACACTTTTCATGCATATCCGTGATCTTTGGACCTTGGGACTCGTGGTTTCCACTAAAACTCAACTTGCTCTGAAATTCATCAATTTATTATTTTTTATTATTATTTGTTTATTGTCCAGCATGATACACTTGCATCCAACCAACCCTCTCTAGTCTTCACGGTCACTTCTCGTTTCTATTGCTAACATTCTTATTTTTCTTATTTTGATCACTATTATTATTTTATTATGAGATTTTTTTGTTGCAAAATGTTTGGATTGCACAGAAGAGGCCTTGCGTGCTTTTTCTTCAGTGACATTCCTTTGTTTTGTGTGCATTTGAGTGTCGTTTTAAACGTTAAAATAAAATATTTATAATATTAATCAATTGAAATCAGTTTCAATTAATTGTGCGATAATTATGACTTTTAAATGAAATTGGAACCCAGTCTTTTTCTTGTTGGAAACGCTTGAAAGATGCCAGTCTAGGCAGGAGTGAGGAAAACAGAGGTGTTCAAAAATAATTACGAAGCTTTGTGCTTTGTGGAATCCTCATCAACTTCTCAAATGCAAAAGAGCCGTAATGCATTGGATGCTTCTGGGATGTGTTTGCACCGATGGAGATGTTGGAATGTGAATGCCAATGAGTAGTGTCAGTTATGAGGATGGGAGACTGGACTTATGAAAATGATCATTTGCAGATGGAGGTTCTCAGTTTTTGGAGAAAAGTGTGGAAATGAAAGAGTTTGAAACAGGGAATAATGTGAATGGAAGTTGAAGGCGATTGAATTTGAAAACTGAGCATAACACGAATAATAAGAAGCATAATACAAATAGTGAAAGGCGTTGGAATGTTATCAGTAAGAGTTGCTTCATTAAATCCACTATCTATCCTCCTAAATAATGTCAATAATAACAAATAGAATAATAATATTAAAACAACATGCTTATCACATTGATCCTTTCTATATACTTCTTGTTGCTGTGTGTGTTGGACGTGTAAAATAAGGGATGTGTGTGTGTAAAAGAAGAAAACAGGGTGTGTATGTGTGTAAGAAAGAGAAGGATGTGCTTAGGTGAAAAGGAGAGATATGTGCTTATGTGAGAAGGAAAGGGATGTGTATGTGTGTGTGTAAGAGAAGAAAACAGGGTGTGTGTGTGTGTGTGTGTGTGTGTGTGTGTGTGTGTTTGTGTTTGTGTGTGTGTGTGTGTGTGTGTGTAAGAAGGAAAGGGATGTGTTTATAGAAAAAGGAGAAGGATGTGTGGAAGGAGAGAGATGCGTGTGTAGAAAAGGAAAAAGAGGAGGAAGCCTTGAGAATCCAAATCTTGTTTATATATTCGAGAATAGTTTGAATTTCAATAATAATACAAATGATAATAAAACCAACATCAGCAAAAAAAATAATAATTATGATTCAAAGAAAAACTACAAGAGTGCAATAGCATTAAACGGCCATGATAAGAATAACAAGAAAGAATGGTGAAAAATTAAAAATAAAAAAAATGGAAAAAAGTTCCAATGCTCATAGCATGGTTTGCAACATCCACTTACATTTCTTATTATTATTTCTATTATTTCTATTATTCCTACTTATTAT
>OZ038320.1:206789-246789 GCA_964035795.1 Pterobdella sp. o SKG-2022 | reverse complement strand
TATTGAATGTTATTATTAATATTATTCCAGAAGCGAAAAAGAAAAGCTGGGGTTACAGAAGGAAGTGGCAGATTTGAAGAAAAAGGCGGATGAGGGTCACAGTTCAAAGGTAAGGTTCATGAAATTGGTCGTGATTTCTTAATAAACATTTTCAATAACCTTTCTCTCACACAGGTATCTTTAGAGAAACAAAACAAAGCTTTGGATGATCAGTTGAGAGAGTTACATGGTACCATCAATGCCATGCAGAAGGAATTTGTAGAAGTGGGTGGTGTGGTGTCAGGTTGATGGTGTAGGAGGTTTGGTGCTGTTGTTGTTGTGGTTGTTGTTGTTGAGCGCCAACTTCCAAAGACTCTAACGACACTTCTTGGAGCAAGTACCGAAAGAAACTTGTAGCTTCGTGTTGTTTGTGACACTTTTGGTGATGAGTGAAAAATGATGGATGGATTCTGGAAATGCTTTGTGGTTGTTTGTAAGTGTGGTGTAAGATTGATAATTAGATGTTTTTTTTTCAAATTCATCGACTCCATCAAGGTTAAACAAACCTACAGTTTTCCACCTTTACCTAGTGGAAGATCCCTTCCAACCACCACCCACCGTCACTTTCTAGCAACCACCACCCACCGTCACTTGCACCAACAACTTCACAGATACAGACTCAAAAAGGCAAGCAAAGTACTGAGACAGGTGATTTGAGAAGGAAGGTGATCGAAGGAGACACAAAACTCTCAGACCTCACTTCCCTTCTTGATGCCAGTCACCAGCTACAAAATGAGCTCACGGTGGGTGGTGGTGTGGGTAGGTGGGTGGAAGTGTAAATGAATTGGGTGGGAAGCAAGAAAGAATATTCAAATTGTCTTTTGAAATGCTTATAAATATCTAAAACGATGCTTTTACATCATTTCATCGTTTGTTTCTTTATACACCTCCCTGTTGTGTCCTTCATCACATGCTCTTCCTCTCACCAAACCCACCAACACAACACAGACCAGAGTGAAAGAATTGGAAGAGCAGTTGGTCTCCAAAAACGAAGAAATCAAAGTTCACAAAGAGGAGGTGTCAAAGTTGAAAGGTCATGTGGATGACGAGAAAGAGAGGCAGAATGAACTTCAAAAGAGGTTGACCAAGGCCATCAATGACGTCACAACATGGCAGCTTAAATGTCAAGGAAATGAGGGTGAGGGGGGAGGGAATGTTTGAAGTGAAAAAGGTAAACAGATAATTAGGAGGAGGATGGGCAAGCGTTGATGTTTTAATTAAGAGTAGATATATGAAAAGTTATTTTAATGGATGGATAGATGGATGGGTGGATGGATGAGTGAATGAATAAAGGGATGTGTCAGATTGATGAACAAACAACCACATAAAAAAACAAACAAGCAAACAAATAACGAATATTATTATAGTGCCATGAACTTGTTGGTCTTCAAGAGCACTTTAAAATATATATATTTATGTATAGATAGGTATATATACACATATAGGACTGGTGCACCCGAATGAGGTGGAAGAGCTAAAGAAGAAGTTTGTGCAAAAGTTGCAGGAGTCAGAGATGAAGCTGGATGCTACCATAGGAAAAATGGTTGCTCTAGAGAAGGCCAGGTCTCAGTCACAAGCCCTCTCAAACGGGTTGAGAGAGGAGATTGAGAAGGTTGGAGTGATGTTGGGGTTATAGAAGGCTTGTACCACTAAAAACATCAATATCCTTATATGAAAACCCATTTAAAAGATGATTCACACGCACAGCTTCAAAACGACTTGAACCACAACGACAAGAAGCACAAACAACACGACAAGGTTGTGGAGGATTGGAGGTCAAAGGTCGACGAAGCTTTGAAGCAGGTCGAAGAGGCTAACAAGGAGGCCAGGTTAGGTAGTTTGTGGGGTCAATAAAGAAAACACACACAAACATTCTCATACACACAATTGCATCAACCACATAAAACAAACACACGAACCTCCAAAAATACACACCCTTCTAACGCATATATATACCGTAAGACAAGTGCGCAAAACTGCAGCAAACAAAGTTTAACAAAAGATCTGGTGTTTTTTGAGTTTTATAATGATTTTTCTAAAAAAGCTTTTTGTTGAAAGCTTTTGTTAAATTTTTTTCACGCCGTCGTTTAATTAATGTTATTTACTTTTAAACGTTCTACCGCCATTACTTTAAGCTTAGATTTTTCAAATTGCATTTAACTTTTATCGTTTATCGTTTTATTTGTTTGTTATATTTTTTATAAAATAAAATTATTAATATTGTATTTCAACTTGTTTAGAATCCAATTTTGTGGTTTTGAAGCCATCTGAATATAATTTATTATGAAATCGATTATCATCAACTTTTTAAGTAAAAACTTGAATATTTAAAACCGATTTTTGAATATAATTCCAACTGGACAAGTAAAATCTTAAAGGAGCTTATTTTACTCGTGCACAAACACACTCACAGAAATGCAGGAGAAAAAACAGTAAAATGTCAGCAACAATTAGAAGAGGCAAATGAGGTTTTGGAGAGAGTGAAAAGGGAAAATAAAAATCTCAAGGGTAGGTGGTGAGAGTGTGTTGGGGGAATAATGGAAGGTATGTTCTAAAAATTGTTTCAATATTCAATTATTTTTGGCACACATGTAACTGCATGTGTTTTTGTCTTTTAGTGGAGCTCGATGACATCAACCAACAACTGGAGTTTGCCAATCAGAAGGTAGCTAACAGCGACAAACTTGCCAAAGAAGCAGAAGCAGAAAGACACCAAATGATTGGCTCTGTGAATCAGAAAGATTTAGCGTTACAAAAAGAAGCAGCTAAGTTTCAAAGGTTCCATAACACCATATACATGCATCAGTAAAAATACAACACACACTAACAACAACTACATATACAAACATGATTAGACGCACAAATAAACAAAAAACTACACATACAAACATGAAAACACAAACATACTGGCACACAGACTACAAGGGGAAATGACATCAGAGATCGAAGTGTTGGAGAGGAAGTTGGCAGACAAGGATGTGGAGATTGAAGCTTTGAAGTGTGTGGTGGTGTGGTGTGATGTGGTGGTGGTTTTTTTTTTCTTTACCCTGAGCACCCTAGTCTTGTTGGGCGCTACTCATGTGCCCATCAAGACCGTCCAGTGGTCGAGGAGCTCAGCTGCTCTCGTGGGGTTGGTCCACAGACTCTCAGGGCCCGGTGTGGTACTTATTTTGGGGCAGGTGAAGAGATGAGGGGTGTCGTGAATGTGTGTTTGGCAGAGTGGGCATGAGGGTGAGATTTTGTTGAGGTATGAGAGGATGAAAGGTGATCTATTTGATCTGAGTTGGGCGAGTGTGGTGGTCTAGGGTGGTTTCTGATTTATGAATGGGTGGGGGTTGCTTGGTGAGAATTTTGTTGTGAGTGGATGATATGTAGCCGTGTACTATTTTTGTGTGTATGGTTTTCATGTAGTTTTTTATTTGTGTGTGAGAGGTGGTCTGGGTGGAGGAGGGTATGTTTAGGGTGTAGTTGATGTTGTTGTTGAATGTGGATTGTTTTTTGTAGCTGGGGTGGGCTTCTTGTGTGATGAGTGGGATGGGAGGCTTTTTGTGTGCGTTGTGATGCGTGAAGTTTGAGATGGTTTTCGAGTGGGAGAACTTTGGTCTCTGAGTGAAGGTGTTGAGTGTTGGTGTCTAGGGTGCAGCCAGTGATTGTTCTCAATGCTGCGTTTTGGATTTTTTGGAGTTTGTTGAGGGAGGTGGATGAGATGATGGGTGACCAGATGGTGTTGTTGTGTTCGATGATGGGAAGGAGTAATGTTTTGTATGTGGTGATGAGTGTTTTTTTGCTTTTTCCCCAGTGTGTTGATGTGGGGAGTTTTAGGAGAGTGAGTTTTTTTTTTTGTTTTAGTAATGGTGTTGTTTGTGTGGGTGGAGTATTTTAGTTTGTGGTCAAAAGTTAAGCCAAGGATGGTAGGGTTGGAGGTGGTGGGGATGGGAAGGTTGTTGATGTGGATGTTCAGGGGTTTGTTATATTCTGATGGGTCTGGGGTCATGAGAGTTGATGTGGTTTTGGTAGGGTTGATCTGTAGGTTGTTATTGTGAACCCATGTGTGTATTTCATTGAGGTATGGGAGGAGGTTCAGAGTGGCTGTGTTGATGTTGGGGTGGGATGATGTTATGGTGATGTCATCTGCGTAGGTGATGAAGTTGAGTGAGTTGATTTTGTAAAGTGGTATGTCTGAGAGGTATATGTGGTGGTGGTGTGGTGTGGTGTGATATGGTTTGTTGAGGTTTGATGTGGTGTGTTGAGGTGTGGTGTAATGTGGTGTGTTGAGGTGTGGTGTAATGTGGTGTGTTGAGGTGTGGTGTAATGTGGTGTGTTGTTATTTTAATTTTTTTTTCATCTTTCTTGCTTCAGCATTGTCACCAAATTTATCCACCTGAACGCTTAATTCGCATCACAATCATAATGATTAAACAAAAACACATCACGTGATAACCTGATGACGTCACACAGGAAGAGTCACAACCAATCGTTAGTGAACTTGACGTTGAGCATGGAGGACGAAACTAGGTCAAAATTGGACTCACTGAAGGTGACCAAGCACTTGGAACAAACCATCAACGATCTGCAGGTGGAAGTGGCCAACCTAAAGAAGATGCTGCAAGAAGAGGATAAGGTTCACAAGAAGTACCAGAATCAACTGGCTGACATGCAGGTGGGTGAGACACATGTGTGTTGTGTGAGTTAATGCTATATAACACATGAACGTACACACACACAAATACAGGCATTGTTAGAGGATGAGGAACACCTGAGGAAGAAGTTGGAGGATGAGCACGCCTTGAACCTAGAAAGAAGTTCTCAGTGGAAAGATGAAGCTGATGTGCTCCGGTTGCAAGTGGAGAGCCTGGAGAGGAACAGGAAGATGCTGGAAGGGGAAGTAAAGGATAATGTGTCGAAGATTAATGAACTTAATGGCAATTGCAAGGCTCTGACTGAAGCGAAGAAGAAGTTGGAAAGTTCTGTGCATCACTGCAAGGTGTGGTGGGTGGTGTGATGTAGTGGGTAGTGTGATGTGGTGTGAAGGTGTGTGTGATGATGTGGTGTGCATTGAAGTGTGGTTTAGGGTGGGTGGTGTGGTGATGTGAAGTTATAGATGAATTAATTAATGATAGAAACTCTACAACTACAGTCTGACAACGAAGACCAGCAGATGAATGTGAGGAGGTTGGAGGACAGTTTGAGGAAGGCACATCAGGATGTGGATAGATTGAGTGAGGATTTTAAAAAAGAGAAAAAGAACTTCATTGAGAGTGATAAACTGAGGAGGTCTCTGGAACAGCAACTCAAGGAGATTGCTGTGAGGGGGGGTTGAATGGAGGTGATGAGTACTTTGAACTTGAAGATTTTACCACATCAAACTTCACCACCCACACAGACTCGACTCGACTCTTCAGACTCCACAGCAGGCAAGCTAGCATGGACTCGTTTGGAGGAGAGAATCAATGACCTTGAACGTGACCTTGAGGCTGAGAGGTCAAAGGTGAACGAGAAGGAAAAGGAACAGCGGAAGCAGGAAAGGAGGGTACAGGAAATGGATCTGCATCTGGTGGAGCAGCAGGACTTGCAGCTGAAGCTGGGAGAATTGTGTGAAAAGATGCAGTTGAAGATCAGAGCGTACAAAAAGCACCTAGATGAAGCGGTATGTAGTGCTTTGATGTTGAAAGTGGTGTTAGTTGAATATTAGACACATGTGCACAGAACATTATATTTTTGTATCGTAACTGCATATTGACCACCACATTAGCATCATACACCCCATTCCACCACCATACCACATCACCTCATGCCACTACATCACACGACCACCACACCACACATGAGATGATGGGGAGGTGTGGGAAGGTTGTTGATGTGGATGTTCAGGGGTTTGTTATATTCTGATGGGTCTGGGGTCATGAGAGTTGATGTGGTTTTGGTAGGGTTGATCTGTAGGTTGTTATTGTGAACCCATGTGTGTATTTCATTGAGGTATGGGAGGAGGTTCAGGGTGGCTGTGTTGATGTTGGGGTGGGATGATGTTATGGTGATGTCATCTGCGTAGGTGATGAGGTTGAGTGAGTTGATTTTGGAGAGTGGTATGTCTGAGAGGTATATGTGGTGGTGGTGTGGTGTGATATGGTTTGTTGAGGTTTGATGTGGTGGTGGTGTGGTGTAATGTGGTGTGTTGAGGTGTGGTGTAATGTGGTGTGTTGAGGTGTGGTGTAATGTGGTGTGTTGAGGTGTGGTGTAATGTGGTGTGTTGTTATTTTAATTTTTTTTTTCATCTTTCTTGCTTCAGCATTGTCACCAAATTTATCCACCTGAACGCTTAATTCGCATCACAATCACACCACCACCACATTACACACCTCCCCATCATCTCATGCCACCACACACCTCCCCATCATTTCATGCCACCACATCACACTACCACCACACCACTCCGTCAAACCACAGGAGCAGTTATCGGAGTTGAACTTGTCGAAGTTTCGGAAGCTACAGAGTGGGTTGGAGGAGGCAGAAACGAGGGCAAGTGTGGCAGAGAAATTGGTGGAAGAGTTGAGGAGCAGAGCTGTCAGCTCTGTGACCGAGGATGCTGAGGTGGGTGTGTGCTGTTGTTTTGTTTGTATGTGTGTGTGTCTTTATTGTTTTTTTCAGGTATGTATGTTCTTATACGTCTTCATTTTTTGCCACAACCACCACACAGCAGAGGGTCAGAAAAATCGAAGAGTGATAATCTTATTTTCTTCACTTTTAATTTCGTTTGATGAAGTTTGCTTCCATTTTTAAACATTCATTTCGCGCCAAAATTTGTCTTCGTCAATAAATTGTGCCGTGCCTCAAAATGTTCATGAACAAAAATTGTTCATTTTTGAAAAAATTGCATTTTCAAATCTAAGCATCTCAGTGGCCATCATCAGACCTTTTAAAGTGGCGTCGAGGCATCACACTGTCTTCAAGTAATCGAAACTTTTCAAAATCTTAGGTAGGCTGAAATATGTGCATAAACTAATCAGCATCACAAGCTCACCACAGGTTATTATTAGAAAACTTGGCACTGATCAGAATTGCATGAAAAATGGAAGAGAATCAACAAAAGGTTGCTATGGAAAGGGTTCCCTAGCAACCACAAACAAGTTTAAAAGGCAAGGGTTGAACTGCGCCTGAAGTTTTTGAGATTATGGATTTTAAAATATTCCTTATTTTTTGCATTCCAATTTGTTCATCTCAAGGTCGTTTACAATCATAATTGAATTTTTGTGTTGAAAAATATTAAAAACGCATTTTAATATTTTTTCCAAATTTTTTATAATTGGACAATTTTATTTAAAAAATTATTTTGAATTTCTATCAACAATTGATGAAACATCATCACCCACCCAAAACAGGAAAACAAGAATTCTTAACAAACAAAACATGGACCACACCCCCCACCACCTCACCAACCACTTTCCCCACCTCACCACATCTCTGCTATGGCAACATTCGTCTCTGTTCACAAGGATTTACAATCTCTCTCTGGATCAAACCCTCCCTTCCTTTTCCAAACATCAATGACGTTCCTATACTGACGTCAGAAGGTACTTCCGGTGTGTCGGAAGGGTATTATTTGAAAAGAGAGCATGGTGTGGCGTGGGTTGCAGGATTTATGATTGGTGAAGAAAAATGGGAAGCAAAGTTTAACTTGTTGATGGGGGCATCATGGACACATGTGGCACTGGGGTGGTCAAGTGGTGAAGGTGTGGTGGTGCATGTTGATGGTGTGGTGGCAGGAAAAGACACCCAGTCTTCCATCAGACAGTTTTGGAAGACTGAGTACAGCTACCAACCCTACTTCACCATCGGATCCAGCTTGATCCACTTCTCTTTCAAGAATATCGCCATCTTTGACCGGAAATTGAGCAACCAGGAAATATATGCTTTTTTTGGTTGGTATTTTTTGAAATGTATAAGACATAAAAATATTGATGACAACCTCAACCTACAGAGACTGACTCATCTCAGTTGGTGCTGCAATGTTCCAAACCCTCCACAACTTCTTCCCACTTCACCACATCCGCTTCCGCTATTTCTGCCTCTCAATGTCAGCAACACTGTCTTCAAAACTCACGCAATCTTTTTCTTCTCAAGCCTTCTATCTCTTGTGAATGTTTGGACTCTAAATCCTTTCTTACCATGCCCTCTCTCAACCAACCATGCCGCTCAAACCAGTTCACTCTCTCATGGGCCTCCCACCATCACATCAACTTTAAGCCCCTTCTCACCATCTTCCTACAACTGAGACCTCAACAAACCATCTACAACATTTCACAACATGTCACCTTCCAAGCCAACGTCCAACACAACGATGATCACGTGACATTCGTAGTGGACTTCGGAGATGGAAACACCTTCCACACCTCAGATCACGTCTTCAGTCATGCCTGGACCAATGAGGGCACGTACAACGTCAAAATTATTGCTTCCAACTATTTCCTGTCTGAAACAGTGACGTCAGAAATCCACGTTGACATGATCTCAACAAGCAAGCCTCCAACTGGAGTGACACTGCAGGGGTGGAGTCAAGCAAAAGTGGGCGGAGTCGAGTTTTTGGTGCACGCCTTCTCACCGGAGAAAAAGGAGTGTCTGTTGCAGATAGGGGGAGAAGAGATTCGTTACGAGGAGGCAGATCTGTTGTTGAGAAAGGAGGGGAGTCACGTGTTTAATCACGTGGGCTTCTATAACTTCTCCCTCAAGTGCTCCAATCAGTTCGGGTCTGAGATGCTGCATCGGGTGGTGGTAGCCAGGAACTCTCACGTGACCACATCCAAGTTGAACTTCTCTTCTCAAGCCACTGAGATATTCGAGGTTTCCAATTTTTTAAACAATGGCAGGTTGGAGATTGATTCGACTGCAGTCCCCTCCAGTCTCTTGCAAGTCTCCACTTCCTTCCTCTCTCTCAAACATGGCGCCTTTAAAACCAGGGGATATCATTTTTTGGAGGTCAAGTCTTCAGAAAATATGGTGGTTTTTGGGCGAGTCTACAACCTCATCCTGCCTCTCACGTCCCTATCCATCGTGGCAGATAAGACGCACACATCGACCAATGAGACTCTTTCATTTAGCGTCACTGTGCCTCAAGGAGACCAGGTGCATTTGAGGGTGTCGTGTGGGAATGGAGTCTTTTCCCACCACTTCATCCCTTTCACCTCAACCCCCCTCTCCATCTCAACTTCTTGTGTATATTCTTCTTTGGGAAAGTATTTGGTGAAAGTGGTGGGTGTGAACGAGGTGAGTGAAGAGAGAGTAGTGAAGGAAGTGAGGGTAGAGAGGAAGATCACAGAGGCCATGTTGAAAGTAGAAGACACCTTGGAACTTGGTACTTACACAGTCTTCGACTTCCACGTTGACCCCCTCCAATCACCAGCTCCTTTTCTCACCTTCAATATCGACTATGGAAATGGAAAGACCTCCCAGGTGGAACTGCAACCAATCAACTTCATCACGCCCATTTACAGACATCAGTATGTTTACCCACAGTACGGCATCTACACCGTTAAGTCTCAGGTGTCGAACAAGCTGGCTTCCAAGGTGATGGGAGATGTGGTGGTACAAGTGGGTCAAAATATCACCTCTGTAGATCTGTATGTAGAAAAGAGTGATGTGATGGTGGGTGGGGAAGTGTGGGTGAGGGTGAAGTGCCCCCAAGGATCCCCTGTCAACATGCAGTTGTCTATGGGAGATGGCACTACTCTGGAAGTTTTGAGACCATCCACTTACCAATCCAGTGATGATTATGATCTTTTAAAACCTGCTCCTAACAGACCCTTCAAACCCCCTACTCAAGGGTATCTTGATGACATCATCGTCAAACACACCTACAACAAGAGTGGACTGTTTCCGGTGCAAATTCACGTGACCAACCTTTTTTCATCTACCTCCACTCGACTGTGTCCCAGCATCAACGTGGTACCACCCTCTTCATTCCAATGCCCTTCATTAAGCGTTTCAGCAACCAACACCTCTTCTCTCGATTCTCCAATCGTCTCCAACCGCTCCCATTCCATCCTCTTGTCAGCTTCCTCACAACTCGGGTGCAGCCAAGCTCCTTGGTACGTGTGGAAGGCTGAGAAGTTGGTGGAAGGGGTTTGGAAGCCCGAACTGCAGGTCTGTGCATCAGGAAGCTTCAGCAACCTTCTCACCATTCCACCTAACACACTGTGGTATGGCACCTACCGATTGGATGTCTCTGTCATCGCCACTCAAGATGGCGTACCCACCATCTCACACTCCGCCCACCAATCCATTTTTCTCAAGGTCAACCCCACTCCTCTTGTTGCCCTCATCACTAGCGACAAAAGTAACTTCTACTCGAACTTTGATCTCATCAGATTGAACTTATCGAGGTCGCATGATCCTGACGTCACTTCCGGAAACTTAACAGGAATGAGTTACACGGTGGTTTGTTCCTACGTTAAAGGGGGCAGTGCTGTGACGTTAGAGAGGGTTGAAGCGGAAGGAGTAAAAGTGGCTTCAAACAGCCAGGTCAGAGGTTCAATGTACCAAATGCCCTCTGAACCCTGTTTCAAAGCAAAAGCATCGATTGACTTCAACAAAGATTTGACCATCGGCTTCTTGGGAAGTGAAATAGAAGTGAGTGATGCCCTGAGGTTCACACTTTTTGTGACAAAGGACCAGAGAAAAAGTGATGCGTGGGTGGAGTTCTCAGTGCTAATGACTAACCTTTCTGCATCCCCCCTCGACTCTATCGACGCCCTCTTATCAAATGGAGACACGGGGGCTGCTCTGCAAATCCTCGACCTGGTCACCAATGGGTTGTCGACCTCTGATGACTCGGTGGGTGTGTTTGAGTTTTGTCGAAGTTTCTCATTTTTGTGTTCCATCATTGTTCATTCATCCTCATTATTTTCATTCCAACAGGATGCGTCAGGTGAACGAACAAAAGTGAGTTGCTTGGGTACTCACCAAATATCTCTGCTACTTTACAAAACTCAACTACCACACACATTACCTCACCACATCACACAACACATTCCCACACCACATCATACTTTACACCACGTCACACACCACACCACACTCAAAGGTCAGAGGTAAGATCATCAGCTGTTTAAACAAGGTTTCAGACAACCTGCATGATGCAGACCAGCTGACCAAGACAACAAAGGTTATGTCTGATGTGACCTCTAACCCCGATGAAATCACCTCCAATGCCAAGGTTTAACAACTACTCATTTGAACTTGATGAAAATATAGAATGATGATGATGATGTTGATGGTGCAGGGAGATGCAGCCAAGGGATTAAACAATGCAGCTGGGAAAGCTTCAGGACTGACAGCATCTGCATCCAAGGACCAAGTTCAAGATATCACTCTGTGTACGTCTGGTTTCTTTTTTATGTGTATTCATGCTTGTCTATGTGTATTCATGCATGTCTCTATGTGTGTTCATGTCTGTCTCTGTACATTCATGCCTGTCTATGTTTATTTATGCCTGTCTATGTGTGTTCATGTCTGTCTCTATGTGTATTCATGCTTGTCTCTATGTGTGTTCATGTCTGTCTCTATAAGTATTGCTATGTCTCATTTTTCTCATCTCTACTCTTTCGCTCTACTTCATGTTTTTCACAACATCCAACCCATCACAGCGGTCCTCTCGACAGCAGGCCAAATCTTGCCCTTTGCCCCTTCCAACACCTCCTCCAACTCCACCGAGAAAGAGGTCAAGGCTCGGGTCAAGAGAGCATTGATGGACCCTGACGAACATGAAAACGAAACAGAGTCTCTCACTTGCTGCCAAAAACTCAAAGGTCTCTGTGATTGGGTGGAAGAAATCCCTCGACAAAAAGGAAACGAAACTCCGACTTATGACCTCATTGACCTCAAACTGACCAATTGGACGGATGCCGAGTGTGAACTCATCTATCCTTGTGATCTGATCCCTATCCAGGAGAGATACCAGGTCTACCTGGATACCATCGATGCTGCTGACAAAGCTCTGGTGTGTGCTTGTGTGTGTATGAGTACTTCTGTGTGCTTGTGTGTCTGTATGAGTAATTTTGTGTGCTTGTCTATGAGTGTTTGCATGTGAGTTTATGTGGTGTTTGCTAAAAGTTTTTTGAAGAACTTGAATCTAACGGTGTGTTTCATGGGACGTCACAACAGAAAGAGTCGACGACGACAAACGGGATGGGGGCGGTAGGGACGATTGGGGGGTTGTTGATGGGGAAACAAAAGAGGGGTGAAAAAGTTTCGATGTCAACTCCTGGCATGGATATGACTGTGGCCAGCCTAGATGATGAAGGTAGTGCTGTGGTGGGGGCAGATAAAAGTTAATGTAACTCAGTCATTAACTTCTCACAAAATCATCCACCAAACATCTAACCACCTTCTACAGCTTCTGCTCCTGAAGGCTTTGACATCCCAAAAGGAATGGGATGTGGTGCTATGGTGAGTCATCATTTACACCATCACTATGACATCCCATTCATCATCAACACTGTCATCCCACATCTTCACCACCACAATACATCATCCTACGAACTATCACATTACCAAACCATCACCACACTACCACCCAACCAGGCTTTGAACTCAGGCAACCCTTTTACCTACAGCAGTGAGGCAAGTGATGTTTCAGGCAATGTCAAAACATTAGTGATGACTCAATGTGATGGCACCCCTCTCAAAATTGAAAATTCATCTCAACCTTTCGTCATTTGGATGGATGGTGAGGGGAGGAGGTGGGAAAGTGGTGGAGAGTGTGGGGTGGTGGGGAATGAATAGATATATGGTAAGTGAATGGTGGTAGATGCGTGGTAGGTGGTGGTGGATGCATGGTGAGATGGTGGTGGATGCATGGTGAGATGGTGGTGGGTGGTGGTAGATGCGTGGTGGGTGGTGGTGGTAGATGCGCGGTGGGTGGTGTTGTAGATGCGTGGTGGGTGGTAGTGAGATACGGTGGGTGGTGGTGGTAGATGCGCGGTGGGTGGTGGTAGATGCGTGGTGGGTGGTAGTGAGATAGCGGTGGGTGGTGGTAAATGCGTGGTGGGTGGTGGTGGTAGATGCGCGGTGGGTAGTGGTAGATGCGTGGTGGGTGGTGGTAGATGCGCGGTGGGTGGTGGTAGATGCGGGGTGGGTGGTGGTGAGATAGCGGTGGGTGGTGGTAAATGCGTGGTGGGTGGTGGTAGATGCGTTGTGGGTGGTGGTGGTAGATGCGCGGTGGGTAGCGGTAGATGCGTGGTGGGTGGTGGTAGATGCGCGGTGAGTGGTCGTGAAATGTTGGGTGGTGGTAGATGCGTGGTGATGAAATGTTGGGTGGTGGTAGATGCGTGGTTGGGGGTGGTGAGATGGTGGGTGGTGGTAGATGTGTGGTGGGTGGTGGAAGATGCGTGGTGAGTGTTGGTGGATGGAGGTGGGTGTTTGTGGGTAGTGGTGGTAGATGGGTGATGGGTGGCGGTGGATGCGTGTTGGATGGTGGTGGGGGTTGTGGATGGACACTTGATAGATTAGGAAATGAGTTTTTTAATTTTGCCGCATGTCATTTTGATATCTCATCGCAAACCTTCTTATTCACAACACTTACACTACCACCAGGCTCTCCTGACGAACCCACCTTCACCGACTTCAAACTGGTGCACCTCTCCTCTTCCTCCTCCTTCAACTACCACCTCATCCATCTCGAGTACAACCACACCGCCATTTTCGCTTCTTTTATTTTCGCCAAACATGACTCTTACAACGTTTACATCAAGTATCAGGGCTTCCCCAACTCCACCTTCCATGATTGGTCAACACTCATTCCTTCCTCAGCCAATCAAACCACTCCATTCTCCATCTTCTTCCCTCCTGACGTCACTGCTTTCAATGGAACATACAGGATAGGGATAAGTCTCAATTGTCAGTAATAGTGTTTCAATTGGCGCTTTATAAATTATATCATCTTTCCACTATCCTCGCTAAATGTAACTTTGCCATTGTTGTTATTCAGTGCCTAAAAGTGGACATCATCATCATTACCACCACCATCATTACCATCGTCATCATCATCACCACCATCATCATCCTCATCAAACTACCCTGCAGCGAGCAAAGGCATAAATGTGCAAGAAGATGACAAGAATGTGACGTATGCCATGACGTCATTCACATCATCTTGCAAGTACTGGAATGAGACGACGAAGAAGTGGGCCAGTGATGGATGCACTGTTGGTATCATTATCATCACCATCCTCATCACCATCAACACCATCATCATCATCATCATCATTTCTGTTAACATTTCTCCTACTCCACACACAGGTGGGGGCACAGACAACTCACAAAAAGACCCAGTGTCTGTGCACCCATCTCACCTCATTCGGGGGCTCATTTGCAGTAGCACCCAACACCATTGACTTCTCCACCGTCTTCTCTATGGAGAACTTTCTGGAAAGCTTACCAGTCTTTGGAACAGTCATCGCCATGATCATCATCTACATTGTAGTGTTAGTGTGGGCCAGGAGGAAGGATAAACAGGACATTGCCAAGGTTGGTAGGAAGTGGGTGCTATAGGTGGGTAGAAGATTTTTATATATACGAATACTTAATTGCTCATAATTTTCAAGCCACAACCCCACTACCCTTCAAACCACCACCACCCTTCCAACCTCCCTCTTCTGACACTACCATCAGTGGGGAGCTGTTCCTCTGGAAGACAACCTTCCCACAGAGAACTATTATTACCAAATTGTTGTGAGCACTGGTATGAGAAAGAACTCGGGTTATTGTTTTGCCTTCTAGTTTTTTTATCATAAAAATTTTTAATTTTATAATTTCTCTGTTGTGAATATATCATATTTATGAACTAATGAGATTATAATTGATTATTCATTTGTAACACCACCACACTCCCCAATAAACTCCAAACTTCCATTCAGGCACCAGATCCAAACCTAGCTTCATCTTATCTGGAGACGAGGCTGATACTGGTGTGAGACTGTTGACGGATGGAAAGAGGAAGGTTGGTTTCGTGGATCTGTGTTTATGTTGTATTGAAGAGAGAAACTTGCAGGCAATTATAACGATGTCGTATAAAAAACTCACAAAAAAAATATCCACACCTCACCACACCTCATCTCACCACACCACATCCCACCATACCACATCACACCACATCACACTACACCACATCACACTACACCACATCACACTACACCACATCCCACCACACCACATCACACTACACCACATCACACTACACTCCATCCCACCACACCACATCACACTACACCACCACGCCACATCATAGGAGATAGGCACTGGCAGCATAAACAACTATATTTTGAGTGTGGACAAATGCCTGGGACCTCTCACTTTTCTCAGAATCTGGCATGATAACAGTGGCACAGGCTCCAAGAAAGGGTGGTTTCTCGACCAAGTTGAAGTACTTGACATCCAAACCTGCGAAAGGTTGTTGTGACGTCACTTAATGTCTTGTGTGTGTGGGTGTTGATATGAGTGAGTTAAATCATGAGGCTCAAATGAACTTGGATGTTGACCCATCACCCAGGTTCTTCTTCGTGTGCAACCAATGGATGGCGGTAGAGGAGGGAGATGGCCAGGTGGAAAGGGTGATTCCAGTAGCAGGCAAAGATGACATGACCCAGTTTGGACAACTTTTTACACACAGCATCCGAAAGAAGTTCAGCAACGACCATTTGTGGTTTTCCATTTTTTCCAGACCAACCAAGTCTTCTTTCTCGAGGGTGCAAAGGGTGTCGTGTTGTGTGTCTCTGCTTTTCATGACTATGATTGTCAACTGTATGTTCTTCAAATCCACAGACCCCGACCACACCACCTCTGTACACATCGGACCAATTGAAATCACTTTGCAGCAACTTTTTATCTCTGTTGTTTCCACCCTCATCATCATGCCCCCTTCAGTAGTTATCATCACCATCTTCAGAAAGACCAGACCCAAGCAGAATACTGTGCAACTGACCAATGTTGCCAAAGCGGTTTGTTTATGTGTTGATGAGTTTGTTTTGTTGTTTGTATATGTGTGTGTATTGTTTGTATACGTGTGTGTATTTTTTGTATATGTGTGTGTATTGTTTGTATACGTGTGTGTATTTTTTGTATATGTGTGTGTATTGTTTGTATATGTATGTGTATTGTTTGTATACGTGTGTGTGGTAATGTGTTGTTAATTTCGTTGATATTTTTTTTATATGATAACATTCCAAAAAAATTTTAAATTATAACTATTCTGTCATTACATTTGAAACCACAACCCTCACTGACCCACTCACCCTCTTCACTAACCCATCCATTCTCCCTACTAACCACCGAGCAACTCTCGCATCATCTACACCACACTACTCATCACAGCAAGGGAGCGGCTGGAAGTCCATTGAGAAAGAATCAGAAATGTGGATGGAAAACAACAGAACAAAGAAACAAAAACTTAAGGAAGCAGTTGATAATATCGCCCAGTTCTACAAGAAACCAAAGAAAACAGATGACATAGAAGACTTGGAGGGGCAGGAAAAGGTGAAGAAGAAGAAGAAAGCCTGCTTCTTTCCTTGGTGGACCATCTACATCGGATGGACCTGTGAGTGCCATCTGGCGACTATTTTGCTTATCATTGTTATTTAATCCAAAAAGCTGATCTCCAAAAATCATTCATTTATCTCAACCTTCTCTAAAACTTCATCTCCTTCCTCAGTGGTTTTCTTCACCATTGTGGCACCAGGCTTCTTCACTATCTTATACAGCATGCAGTGGGGGAGAGAAAAGTCCCTTGATTGGCTCAAGACCTTTTTTCTGTCCTTTTTCCAGTCTGTCATCGTTGTGCAGCCCGTCAAGGTTTATACTTTTGGTTTCAATAATATTTTCAACTAAAATTCATATAAGATAATATTTAAAACGTTTGAAAACTGTTCAGGTGCTTCTCATCACAGCCTTCATCTCATGCATCCTCAAGAAACCGGATATAGAAGAAGAAGCAGACGACATTAACGTCATACAAAATGGTGACGATGACCAGCCTAAAAAGAACGTCAGAGGTGAAACAGATGTAGTTTAAACAAATTTAGATTATTCTAGAAACATAATGGTGGTATCGGAATTATTTAAAAATATCACTTCAAAGCATACTCCACTTCACTACACGCCCCATTCCATCTTTACACACCACCACACACACACCCAACACACCCACCCTACCACACCACACACACACGCAACACACCCACCCTACCACACCACTCCACCACACACAGCCATCATGAAACAGCGCCAGCAAGCGATGGGCTCGGCCGGAGTATTGGACCACACCAGACTGAAGGAGTTGAGAGAGAAGAGGTTGAAGGAGATTCAGATAGAGGCCATCTTGAAGGAATGTCTTATCTACATTTTCTTCATACTGGTTCTCTACTTCATCTCATACCAAGACAAGGACAACCGATCCTTCACTTTCGTGCAGAATCTTCAGAATCAGTACTTTGAAACCAGTGGGCTCAAGTTCAGTAAGGTACCACCACTCCTGATTCCCAGTTGGCCATCATCATCATCACCACCTCCACAATTAACACTTCCAACATTTTCACCTCCATCAACCTTTCCACAGATCAGCACGTATGATGACGTGTACACCTGGATCAATCACACCCTGATGACCCAGTTGTACACAGGAGGTTGGTACAATGGGGAAAGACCAACCAATTGGAAGGAGGCCATGCAGACAAATGACCACGTGACCATCAGACTGGGTGTAGCCAGAATCCGTCAACTGAGGATTAAGGAAGGTTGGTGAGTGGGAAGGAAAGTGTAGTTTGTGGAGAAAAAACAGATTTTTTACATTCTAGTATGGCCATTTGTACGTTTTGGTTATTTTGACGTTTTCAAACTATGAAATGTTGACACAACGAGCAGAGTCCTGCAAGATCGAGAAGAATTTCCGTAAGATCGTTAAGCACTGCAGGAACAACTACAATTGGATGGATGATGAAACCAAATCTTTCACCAAGGGATGGGGAAAAAAGTTGACGAAGAAGGAGGAGAAGTTGGCAAAAAAGAAGGACGAAGACAAGCACAATCCGTGGTTGTACAGGGACTCCGTGGAGCTGAAGAGCGCCCCCTATCTTGGCAAAGTGAACACTTACAAAGGTGGAGGGTACGTCTTCAACTTTTACTGCAACCCCGAAAAGAGCCTGTTGAAGCTGCAGGAGTTGAAGGATCATGATTGGCTGGACACCCAGACCAGAGCTGTGATCGTCGAGTTCACAGTCTACAACGCCAACTCCAACTTGTTTGGCTCGGTGATCATGCTACAAGAGTTTCTGGCGACTGGAGTTCCAGTGCCCTCCCAGGAAGTCAAGGTCTTCCGAGTGTCATCATATGTTGGTCCCTTCGGAATCATTGTCATTTTCTTTCAGGTGGGTCATAAATTACATGTATTGGTGTGATGATCGTTGAATTAATAATTCCTTATATGACCTTGAACTTCCAAAGTTCATCTTTGTGTGTTTTGTCATCTACTTCTTGGTGCACTCGATCAACGCCATCCGCAAGCAGAAGAGGAGCTACTTCAAATCCTTTTGGAATCTTCTGGAACTTTTGACTGTCATCATGTCAATCATCACTGTGGCCATGTATGCCATGAAGATGATCTTTGGTAGCACCGCAATGACAGTGTTGGAGGAGACGGGGATGGGTGCGTTGATGATATTTTGAAATTTTAAGCAGTGATACCACCTCGACACTTCAACTCTCACCCCATCGACCACACCACACCCCACGATACCAACTTTTTCAACACCATACTACACCACCATTTTCAACAACACAGGCGACTACGTGAACTTCGTGACGATAGGCTTGTGGGCAGAGACATATGGTATAATGCTGGCAATCGTGGTGTTTCTGGCAACGATCAAATTTATCAACATGCTAAAGTTCAACAGAAGACTCTCGATGCTCACAGAGACCATCAAGTACTCAGTGAAGGACATGAGAGCTTTTGTTGTCACATTCTTCATCTATCTTTTCGCCTTCATCCAGCTGGCATACCTTCTCTTCGCCACCAAACTCGACTCTTTCAGAAGTGTTGCCAGGGTCACTGAGACTCTCCTGCAGTTCTTCATAGGGGCCTTTGACTACCAGGACTACACCATGGCACAACCAGTCCTCGGACCCATCTTCTTCTTCATGTTTGTGTGGGCTATCATATTTGGCATGCAGACCATGTTCCTGGTCATCATCATCGAAGCTTTCCAGGCTGTCAGAAAGGAGAATGAGTTTAAGAAGAATGACTATGAAGTGGGAGAGTATCTGTGGACCCGGATCAAGGGGATGTTCGGGAGAGATTGATGATGGGGTGATGATGAGATTTGACTGATATTTATTGCACGATCACAAAACAACAACTTCACCGCATTTCACTTCATATTGATACTTGGACTTTTCAGACTTTTAATCAAAAATAATTCAAAAACATTGGCAACAATTCATATATGATATCTCTGAAAGATTTTTTGGCAACAATAAACTTAAATTACAAATGGGGAAATGTCACGTGTGCTCCTTGATGACGACATCAAGATGGCGTAAGTTGAGGAAATGCTTGACTCCATCGGGCACCAAGAGGGCATCCACTTTTTCTGCAGAGTACTCCCCCAACATGCCCCTCAACACGCCCCTGCACACCTCCTTCAACGTCCTCGGTGCTCCCATCACGTGGGCGAAAAAAGCGGCAAACTGCATAACGGACTTGCGAGCGAGTTTGGCATCTGTGACGTAGTTGGTGCGGAAGATGATGTCACGGAGGGTGGTGAGTTCGGGCAGTGGATGGTGGTGGCATGACTTCACTAAGATGGCACACGCTTTGATGTTGTCGTTCTGAACAGCAGCAAAAAGTGGGTGGAGTTCAAGATGGGGGTGTGGGTCTGTGTACCTGGAGCAACACCCACCTATGTGTATGTTTATATACATGTATGTGGCCTTGTATGTGTAGATGGATGCTTATAATGTTGTAGAAACACGCACAAAATCTGGAAAGGGAATGATGGGCGGAGGGGTTGGCTCCATGTTGGAGAAGAAGGCAAAGAAGGTGGAGGTGGTTCTGCTCTGTAGCCTCGTACAGGGGAGTCTTGAACCCTTCCGAGAACTTTGAAGGTGATATAGAATTTAAAAAAATATTAAATGAATAATTTAATATAATATAATAACGGTTATAAAAAAGCAATAATTGAAGTGAAATACGAAATAACTAATCCAAAGCAAAAGGTAATCATCTCACAACACACACCCGGTTGATAGGCACCCTGGCATCCAGGAGCATTTTGACCATTCTCATCTTCTTCCTCCTCACTGCCACATACAACACATCTTCCCCTCTACCCACCTCCACCACACCATTCCCCAACAACACCCCCACCACTTCTTCATCTCCCACATCACACGCATGCCATAGTGCTGTCCTGTTGCTTTTGTCTGTGATGTTCACATCACATCCTGTGTGTGTGTGTGTGTGTGTGTGTGTGTGTGTGTGTGTGTGTGTGTGTGTGTGTTTGTTTATGCATGTGTGTATGTGCACTGACCAGCCTGCAATAGAGCCTCCACAACCCACTTGTTGCTGTTGAGTACTGCTGCATGAAGTGCTGTGTGTCCCTTTGATTCCTCTTGTCTGTTCACCTTCTTCACCTTGCTTAGCAGGTCTAAAATTATCTGGTGGGTGGTGAAGAGGTAAATAGATAAAGAGATAAATAGATAGATAGATCGATAGACAGATAGATAAATAGATAGATTGATAGATAAATAAAAAGATAGATAGATAGATAGATAGATAGTCAGATAGATAGATAGACAAATGGATAGATACTTGTGAATCTGCCTTATGAAGGACAGCTAGGTAGAGAGGAGACTCGTTCTTAATGGTTGGTGTGTCTGTGTGCACTGCCTCTTCTATCAAACTGTGAGATGATGGTGTCATTCATCTCACTCTTACCATAAAGAACTAAAAAAAGTTTATCTACCCACCCGCCCTCACATCAGAGCCACCCATCCTCACCTCAGAGCCACCCACTCTCACATCAGAGCCACCCATCCTCACATCAGAGCCACCCATCCTCACATCAGAGCCACCCATCCTCACATCAGAGCCACCCACCCTCACATTAGAGCCACCCACCCTCACATCAAAGCCACCAATCCTCACATCAGAGCCACCAATCCTCACATCAGAGCCACCTACCCTCACATCAGAGCCACCCACCCTCACATCAGAGCCACCCATCCTCACCTCAGGGCTACAGGCACGCAGTTCGAGAAGGCACAAGCATGCATGAGGGTGTGGTTGTTGTTTGTTGTCGTCTTCTTGCACGCTCCATGACTCATCAAATTTTCAGCCACATCTGTTGTGTGACGTCATCAATAACCTGATATGACGTCACGAAACTTTCGCAAGTCAATCTTACATCATGAAGCGAAATACAAATATGACGTTATTATGCCACGTGAGCAATACACATTCCCTCACAGACCTTGAAGGTTATATAGGCAGGCCAGGTAGAGGGGGGAACACCCTGATTGGTCAAGTGTGTCAATGTGTGTCGCTTCATATGCCAAAAACTTGTTTATCAAATCTCTGTGTTTCTCTCTTTGGCCGTGTGCTTGTGTTGCTGTGTATTTGTTTGTTTATGTGAAGTTTGTCTTGTTTTTGAGGTAAATGAGAATTTTTTGCACACAAAACACACAACATCACACCCTCACATTTGTTGATGCAATGATGGAGAGCTGTTTGTTTGAGGGAGAATGACGTCATGTTTACGTCACACGACCTCTGCATCAGTAACGTCACTGCCCCTAGGCTCAAATGAGTCACTGCCTCTGTGAATCATTATCATGACTGGTGAGGTGGTGATGATCTTGAATGAAAAGAATAAGAATAAAAATGATTGTCATAATAGATTCAAATATGAGTTGTTGTGAAGTTTGACTCAAGTGGATTGTTTTGAACCTCAAAAGCATCCTTGTATCATTATCATTGTCGATCTGACCATTACTATTATCATTATTATTGTTATTATTATTTTTATTGTTATTATTTTTATTATTATTGTTATTATTTTTATTATTATTGTTATTATTTTTATTATTGTCATTATTTTTTATTGTTGTTATTATTTTTATTATTATTGTTATTATTTTTATTGTTGTTATTATTTTTATTATTATTGTTATTATTTTTATTGTTTTTATTATTTTTATTATTATTGTTATTATTTTTATTATTGTTATTATTTTTATTATTATTTTTATTTTTCTTTCAGCATTAAGATTGTTGTAAGTTATCTAGCTAGGCAGGTCATGATAAATGACCAAGGGCTAGCTAGAGCTTCTAGCCAAGCTCCAAAGCTTTTCTCAAGATTGTTATTATTATTATTATTATTATTATCATTAATACTATTATTATTATTCTGACCAGTGAATGCAGTTTGTTTCCTGAGGTCACACATATCTATGTGGGCCTGTCACAAGTCAATAATAATAAGAATAATAATATCATAATAATGATGGTCATGATGATTGTTCCAACACCATTATAACAATGGTACAATGTAACAATAATATCTTCACATATTTATCAACACTTTTCTTGCCTTTCAAACTAAATATTAACTATTCTTATCAAAATTTCTCATCATATCTGCTCATAAGCACACTGACGCCATGCTGGATGAGAATCTCCATGTTGATGACGTCATCATTCCTGGCAGCCGTCATGAGAGGTGTGGTGTGGTATTTGTCATATGTGTTTGAGTCACATCCTTTGGTTTGTGTTGGTGGTGTAAATTTGATTAAAAACCAAAACTTTTTCATTTAATAATTCCATATAACACATCAAACACATTGTGAATTGAGATGAAATGTGTGAGGCCAACAGACCAGCTTCTAGTAAGACTTTTACCACCTGGTTCTGCCTTTCCTCCACTGCCCTCATCAGTGAAGTGCACCCTTCATTGTCCTTCCACTCCATATCCGCACCACACCCCACCAAAATCTTCACCACCCTTTCATGTCCTCTTCTGCTGCTCTTTACTAAGGCAGTCTCCCCCTTTGAATCACATCTGTTCACATACACACTCTTGTCGATTAACATTCGAGCCACCTCCACTTCTCCTCGCTCACATATCACATGCAGAGGAGTCTGGTCGAAGTAGTTGGCGATATCTGGGTCAGCACCATTCTCGAGTAAGAAGTGCACTTTGTCAAGGTCTATGTTGCCCTCGAGAGAGTGATGTAAGAGAGTGTTGCCATCTTCAATCTGCAAGTTGACGTCTGCCCCATTGTGGAAAAGCAAGCTGCACACCTCAAAGTTGCCCTTCTTCAAA
The DNA here is from genome assembly GCA_964035795.1 of Pterobdella sp. o SKG-2022. Classification (NCBI taxonomy): domain Eukaryota; kingdom Metazoa; phylum Annelida; class Clitellata; order Hirudinida; family Piscicolidae; genus Pterobdella; species Pterobdella occidentalis. The sequence goes on along the minus strand of OZ038320.1, from coordinate 223,387 downwards.
GCCACTTGGCTGGCAATACTGCCATTGTAGAAGTTGTCAAGGTTGAAGCCTAGTCTCACGTTTTGTCTCACCTCCGCCATGTTGTTGTTGTTTATGGCTCTGTGAAGATTTCTCAGAGAATTCCGCATGCTTCTTTCATGTACCACTTTCATAACTCATTTCGTTTGCTTTTCTGCTGCAGAGTAACAACTTCAAACAAATTTTTTATCCGAGTAATTTGAACATAAATATTGTAAGAATAAAACTTGAAGATGTAAAAAGTTTAGAAATCTTTCTTATTAGCATCCCAACAGCCAGATAATTTAAATCTTTGTTATCGCTTGCACTTTTGCAGCTTATCTCCGGCATTTAGTTTATTTTGAATCCTCATTTCTCAAATTGTCCAACAAAACTATAAACAACATCAGAGTTTCCTCTGAAATGTTTTATTCAGGAAAAATTTTTTTAAAACAGAGTTGAATTTAGCATTAAATGAAAATTATCAAAAAGTTAATCGATAAATGAATGTAACTTTTGATAAATCAAGTTTATTATGACAATAAAAGACACTTTGTGGAATCTTCAAAAAACAACCCTAAATCAGTCCAAAGAAGTTTGTAACTTTAATATTAATCTAATCATTTTGGTCTATATTTTGAAGATGAATTTTTTTGAAAACAATGTAGTTCTCGAATAAAATTTATGCTATATATCAAATATAAAAATATATTTTTTACTTTTAAAGTGTTCGCTAGAGAGCAGTACAAATATTGAGACTGATCAGCCTCATAGCTCTATATGTTATTAAAATCATTTAAATTGATATAATTATCACCATTAATATTTCTATCAAGAATACTATCATTTTCATTGTTATTATTACCTTAATTATTGATATGCCTAATGTCATCATCATGGCAAACATTAACAAAGGAACTATTCATATCTACTACCTATTATAATTATAGTCTATGTGTCATTATAATTACTATAATTGGTTTAAGATGGTGATGTATGAAGATTTGAGTGGCTGCTCAGTATTTATGACTTTCGGCTCCTCCCCTTCCAAATCCTGGTTGCGCAATAGTAGTAGTAGTAGTAGTTGTAGTAGTAGTAGTAGGAGAACTTATAATAATACTTACTTTTCATCAGATGAGATCATTTTAATTCATAATTACATCATCATCATCATCACCTCCAGGCCCAAAAAGGGCGGCGTAGCAGGGTTTGTTGCAGTAAGGTTTTCCGTCGTGCTGTCATGTAAGTGTCATCATTATCATCATCATCATCATCACAACCCTCTTAAACATCATCATTATTACCTCAGCATGACTCCCAGAAGTCAACACCTTCTTGCATTTCTCACACTTCAAACAAGGTCGGTGCCAATCTTTTCCTAATGAGGTCACCTTCTCAGCTGGTATTGGGTCATGGTAATAGGTCATGTTATTGGTATTTTTTTCATTAAACATTGTGAGAAGCAATCATAAGAGAAGAAGACATAATTTTGCATTGAAAGGAGAGCACAAGAAAATTTTTGTTTTTGCAGTTAACTTCATGCGATCGTTATGAAGAAAAACATCTAAAAATGCTTCTAAAGTTATTCATGAGAACAAAAATATAAAAAATCGAATGTAGTTATTCGAAAAGCTTCTTGGAATAAAATAAACTCCTTAATGTGTTTAGTTGGATAGTTATCAGAAAATTCAGAGAAGCAAGAGGGTTGAGTGGTGGGAAGGAGGACATTAGGGCATCAGAGACCAGCCATATGACCATCTCAAAATTGTTGGTGTATCTTTTAAAACTATAAAATATTCAGCTTCACTTGGTTTTGGATCGAGTACCATAATTGAGGTTCAAAATGATAACAAGAACAATGTTAAGAAATCTTTAAAAGAACAAAAAAAACAAAAACTATAATAATAAAAGAACAACTCACCAAAGTAGACCTCTTTGGCACACGACGGACATTTGGGCATGGTGGATTCTCTGATAATATCCCACGAAGACTGCAAGAAATTTAATATTCACAGAGTTTTGGGAGCAGGTTAAGATTGCACCTGCCTTAAATACTCGTGCAGTGATCTATTTATAGAAAAGGCCTAGTGACGTTTTCATGTTAACAATGAGTGTGTGTAGAACAATTATAATAACAACAATAAAAACAATAACAAGAAACATAATAAAAAACATAAAAAACTAATAATAAACATAATAAAAAACGTAATAAAAATAATAGGCGAATTATTGGCAGCTGTGCAGTGTCATCCTGATAGTAGTTGCCAATATTTTTATCCATTTTAAGCGGTTTCAGGATTATTATTGAGATTATGCGGCTCAATTATTTTTAATATTTTATCCATATCTCGTTTTAAAAATAAGCGATAAAGTTTATGAATTTTGAACAAATGATGAATGCTCATCGACGTGTAAAAAAATGAAACAAAAAATTTTACGACTTATTTATGAATAATAAAAAAAGAATTATTATTATTATTATTTTATTATTATTATTTTATTATATTATTATTATTATTATTATTATTATTTTATTATTATTATTATTTTATTATATTATTATTGTTATTATTATTATTATTATTTTATTATTATTTTATTATATTATTATTGTTATTATTATTATTGTTATTATTATTATTATTATTATTATTGTTATTATTATTATTATTATTATTGTTATTATTATCTGTGGAATTCAATATGGGTTATTTTAATATTAGAAACGCTTGAAACATTCTCGCTATTTTTACCTGATTAGTTCCGTTATTATTATTTCATTGTTGTGATATCATTTTTATTTTTTATTGGCACTTAATTTTGTTATCCATTTAAATAAAATTGAATTCTCCTTTACACAATGCCAGTACTCGTGAGGTTATAATGGCATTCACTTTTAGTTAGGTATTATTTATTCGCTTCATGATTATTATTATTTTTATTGTTTTTATTACTATTGTTAAGAGCTACTTTGATTCTTCTTTGAATCATTTATATCATTTTTTTAGTCTTTTCTATCATATTGGCAATCAACTTTTTAATTCTTTCTATTTTCTATTATTATTATTGTTGTTGCTTTAAGCATTATTATTGTTGTTGTTTTGGCTTCAGCACAGATTCCATTGAAGCGCTTGGCAACATCAGAGCATCATCATCAACAGCCCGGCGGAAGAACCCACCTTCTCGTGTTGCCGGATGTGCACTCCAACAAGAGTGTCGAAGAGGTTCTAAACCACGTCAGCTTCCAACCACAAAGCATTTCGAGAATTCATCCATCATTTTTATCACTGCTCACCAAAAGTCACAAACAACTCGAAGCTACAAGTTTCTTTCGGTACTCGCTCCAAAGAGTCTTTGGAAGAGTTTTTGGAAGCTGGCGCTCAACAACATCAATCATCATCAGCACTTGAAAATCTTCGTGGCCAACTTAACCACACAACCCACTTCATTCAGGCTGCACAAAACTGATGTCAATAATTATAAACTATATCTATCTGTTGCTAAATATAGATTGTTATGTTTGTTTTTATGAGAATTAAGATTCTGACGTGGGTATGACTAACTTGACAGAAGTGCACAAAGATCTTCATGTGAATGTTTGAATGATATTGTTTTGATATTATAATTAGTTGGAGCTTGCAATTAATTCAAAATGAAAATTTAAGAACATCAAAATTAGAATGGTTCTTATTATAATTATGGTTCTGAATAATTATAAATATGAATGTGTCTTCAAAGGTCATTTGAAGGTCGAGTAGGCTTTCACAATTCTTATCTAGCGAAAGTTCTTAGAAGTAGAAGGGATTGATAATGAGAATATGTTACTTTCATTGCTTTTGCTTGTTTTAATGTTTCAGCATTCATATATTTCTCTGAGTTTGCTGTACGAGGGGCTAATGTAATATTAATTATGAATCTTAGCAATAATTAATTATAATATCTTGTAAGAACATAAAGTTGTTTTGAGAACTGGTTTAAAAGACTTGAAGTCATAGTCACCAGGTTCAAATCCCACTGAATTCTCAATGCTTTTTTGTTTCAGAGGTGGATGAGTTTGAAGCAGTTTGGAGCAGACAATCTTCAAAAGTGGGTTACACAAGAAAAAATGAGGGTTCATTTTGAAGCTTTCTAGCGACTTGAAAGAGAGTTTTTTCAACTTATGACAGAGCTATGTTCAAAGCGCCACCAAGGTCTATAAGCCTTTTGAGCATCAATCAACGCTCATAGGGGCATCAAAATCCGGAAAAAATTAGGAGAAAAAGGGAAATAGGATAAGAATGAGGAGAAGGAGGAGAATGAGTGGTATGGAAATCGAATTTTGAACAGGTATGAATGATTTTGAATAAAGTCACATGCTTCAAAAATATCTGTTTTTTCCGAATGACGTCATTGAATATTAAAATCGTCTGAAGAGTTGTGCTGGTGAGTTACCTCGGGAGAGAACTAAATGAATACGGGGCATCAGAGGATGAGGATTTGTGGGAACTTTTAATATCGGGTGCTTGGTGGAAAAAAAATTCAACTGAAAATTTTTTAACTTGTTTTTCAAGTAGTGATGTCAAAGCTATTAACTTAAATTCCTTTTTATCTTCAATCTCATTAAGTGTTTCCTTTTAAGCACGGACTTTCCTCTCTGTATCTTCACATTCTTAAGAAAGTTTTTCTATATTGTATTTTAGTGCGAAGTTTTTTAAAAACACTTCAAAAATTGAAGCCATATTTCTCTTTCGACTGTCATTTCATTTATTGAACTTTCCTACTTAACATGTTGACCAAACTGTTACGAGCATCGTTAAAAATTGCTAACATTCCTTCCAAATCCAAATGGAGTTTACAACTGTCAAGACTGGTATAGACTTGATTTTAATAATTTTTCTCTCAATCTTTTAAAACACACACCACTGAAGTTCTGCTACCCACCACAGGGCAGCACATCCACTGAAGAGAGACTGCCAGACTACATGGGACTCCGGTCCAAGTTCACCACCGAGATGTGTTTTCCTGACTATGAGGCACAAGAGGGTATGTCAGCTTATAGAATCATGGCTCGAAATGGCACCCTTCTCGACCCTTCCCAAGACCCTTGTGTTAGTGATGGTAGTGATGATGTTGATGTTGAGGGTGGTAGGGCTGAAGGAGGTGGTGGTGAGGATGCAAATTCACACATGACATCATACACATATAATCTACTCAATGAGATGAGTCACACCTAAACATTGAATACATGAAAAAAAGGGCTTGGCAATGCAGCCAAATACACAAACATAAAAAACCCATTCAAACACACATACTGGGGTATAATCACACACACAAACTAATATAAACACACACATAAAAACAAGAATATATACACAAACAGCTGGACAGAGAGCAACTGACGAGGATGTACAAAGACATGAGCCTCTTGAATACAATGGATGGTATCTTGTATGACTCTCAGAGACAGGGTTGGTAGGAGCAGAGATGGTGGTGGTGTTATCATTATTGATTTTTTTAAAATTATTAATTGATGGTAATTGGTATTTATTTTTTCAATTCTTCATTAGCATAATAATCTCAGGTAGGATCTCATTCTACATGACTAACTATGGAGAAGAGGGGTTACAGGTGGGGTCAACAGCTGCCCTTGACCCCCATGACCTCATTTTTGCTCAGTACAGAGAAGCTGGTATGTCACTATACAGCTAAAAAACAATATATATATACACAAACGCACGCACACACACACATTAAAATCAATTTTAAAAAACTCATCTATGGCATACATCATTTAAACACTACCTATACATCACTACACTTCATACCACCCCACCGCACTTCACTCTCACCACACCTCACTTTACCACAGGCTGTCTCTTGCACAGAGGGTACAGTCTGGACGAGATGATGGACCAATGCTATGGCAATAGTGGTGACCAAGGAAAGGGAAGACAGATGCCCGTGCATTATGGAAGCAAAGATCTCAACTTTGTCACCATCTCATCACCACTTGCTACCCAGCTGCCTCAAGGTTCATTCAATTTTAAGGCAACTGTATCCACCATTACCACATTCTGTATCCACTACAGCTTCGGGTGCAGCTTACAGTCTAGCAAGGCAAAAAAGTGGCTTGGTGGTGGTGTGTTATTTTGGGGAGGGTGCAGCCTCTGAAGGTGATGCTCATGCAGCCTTCAACTTCGCTGCCACTCTCAAGTGTCCAGCCATCTTCATTTGGTGAGAGGAAGATGTGAGATGGTGGTGGGGTGTGGTGTGAGAAGGGTTGGGTAGTTGTGGTGGTGGGATGTGAGATAAAGAGAGAGGTGCGGGGAAGTTTGGTGAAATGGGTTTCACACAATGAAGTGACATACAATACTGATGCACACCGCAGCAGAAACAACGGCTTCGCCATCTCCACTCCAACGAAGGACCAGTACAAAGGAGATGGCATAGGTTGGTGTGCTCTGTTCAGTCACATGTTATCAAACCACCAATAAACATTCATAAACATGGAATGAGCATTAAAAATTTCCATTCATGAAACCGAATTAACACACACGTGCACACATACAAACATACATACACAGCGAGCAGAGGAATTGGTTACGGCATGACTTCGATCAGGGTGGATGGAAACGACGTTTTTGCTGTTTACAACGTCACAAAAAAAGCCCGCCAAATTGCCCTCAAGGAGTCCAAGCCAATTCTGATCGAGGCCATGACTTACAGGTTTCTGTCGCTTTTTTTAATGTTTTTGATGCAGCACACAACCGCATACACGCACACAGGGTAGGAGATCACAGTACAAGTGATGACTCGTCAGCTTACAGACCTAAAGATGACGTCAAACACATAGCCACTCACGACAACCCCATCAACCGGTATCCACCCATTTTGTGGGGCATGTATCCTCCCGTTTTACCATGGTTGAATGTGTTTTTGTGATGAAATTAAAAGCTCGATTTTCTATATTTAGTTTTTTGTTCATTAGTCGTCACATGAAACTATATAAATAGAAAAACTTATCACGTGACAGGTTACGTCATTACATGGAGTTGAAGGGGTGGTGGGGGGAGAAGGAGGAAGAGGCGTGGCTTAAGGAGGCCCGGAAACAGGTGTGTGATGGTTGTTGTTAAGCTTATTAGTCTTTTAGTAATCTTTTGTTTTTAATAATCTCATTATTATCGATTTTTTCTTTTGCAAAATTATCTTATCTATCTTGTTCTTTGTTTTGCATGTCCAATTCCAAAGTAACAATGAAGCAAGCTTCGACAACTGTCAATCACTTTTTAACTCCTCCTTCCTTCCCAGATCATTCACTCATTCTCGAAGGCGGAGAAGAAGAAGAAGCCGAGCCCTGTTGAAATGTTCACTGATGTGTATGAAGGCTTGCCTCCCCATCTCGACAAGCAGCTGAATATGGTCTGCTAGCCATTCTATGATGTGTTTGATGATGATGATGATATGAATAAAAACAAAATATTATTATTAATGAAAATAAAAATAGAACAGTGATATTATGCGTAGGGAAAATGTAGTGATAAGAAATACTAAACCACAAGATGAAGGAACATGTGAAGAAGCATAAGGAGCACTATCCTCTTGATCAGTATGAGAGTCTATGAGGCAGTGGGGGAGAGAGGAAGGATGGGGAAGTGAAGAAAAGTGGGGAAGGAATGAAGGATGGTGGAAGTGAAGAAAAGTGGGGGAGGAATGAAGGATAAGGGAGTAAAGAAAAGTGGAAGGGAGTAAGAATGGTGGGGTGAGAGATCTTAAAACAGTTTCCAGGTTGAGGTCATCATCTCTGAATATTTTTTTTGAGTTATTTTTATCTTCCTGAAACATTATGGCTGATCTGAGGACACAATTGTTGAGATCTTCATCCGGTCTTGAAACACACTACGTTAACGTCACTACTATATTATCATTAGTATTGTTTATTGTATATAATGTTGCACTTGTAACAACGAACTCTTGAGGCAATTCCAATCATGGCGGGCTTTTTTTAAATTTTCAAAAATTCATTTAAAAAATTGAGATGTGTCTGTTCAGAGATTAAATCATAAATACAGGCAGTTTTTTTCAATTTTAACTTCTCATTTCCTCACATGTTTAATTATTTTCAACAAATAAATGTTTAACACATACATTTTTGAAATAATAGTTTCTAGCAATTTATTGGAGGAAGGGATGATGATGATGCTTGAGTACTTAAACGAATAAACAAACGATTATGGCGGAAAGTTAGGTAATACAAGTCACGTTGGAAGGTGGGTGGAGCAACAAGATGAAGAGAAAACTTTCCATGCATAAAGTCTTCAATAAATACATTAATCAGGCTCCTCCCACTTCCTATTTTAACAACACGACGTCATCAACATAGTTGGTGTACGGTGGAGTGGATGACGTCAATGTTTTTATCATCAGTGGATTTGTTGTCAGCAGTACTTGGGTGTTGGGCGCTATGGTGTGGAGTGTTGTTGTGTTGATTGTTTAACCTGGTGGAGAACTTGAGACGGGGCATGATGGATGGGGGTGGTGTGGAAAGGTTTTTGGCTGAGAAGGTGTGCGTTGAAGTGGTGTGTGTTGTATTTGTTGTTGTTATATACACGGACCTCAACACCACTTTTTTCAGCAAGCTCCTCACACCATCTTGAATGCACGTTTCTTCCTCCGTCTTCGTCTTTTTTAGCGCTGAATCATCGCTCTTTTCTTCTTCATCTAACTTCCGTTTCCGGTCAGACACCACTCTTTTTTTCCTTTTGTCAGTCCCATTTGCGATAGAATGTGTGAGGCGATGGAGGACTGAGTGGGGGGTTTTGACGTCATGGTCGGTGTTGTTGCGCAAGAAAGGGATGCTTCTGAGCGATTTGAAGGCTGGTGTGACGATAGAAGAAGATTTAGAAAGTGTGGTGATGGAAGAAGACTTGGAAAGTGGGGTGATAGAAGAAGACTTGGAAAGTGTGGTGACTGGTTGGGTAATGTTCAGTTTGGTTATTTTATTGTTGTTGGAGAAGATAGAAGCAAAAATCCCTTTCAAGTGCTTGCTCTTCATTACGTCAGCCATGCAAGTTTTAGTGGCAGTGGTTGAGTGGGTGGTGATAAAGGGGGACAAGGTGGTGGTGAGGTGGGAAGAAGTGGTGGTGAAGTTGGAAGATGAAGTGAGAGAAGGAGATATAGTTGTGGGAGAAGTGATGAAAGGAGGAGATGACGTGACAGGGTGGCTGATAATGGGGCAGGATGAAATGGTAGGGTGGCTGATAATGGAGACTGACGTAGGAGGAGTGTTTGACTTGCCTATCAAAACAGGGCTACTATGCCCATTCATCACCACATCTTCATCTCCACCACCAACTCTTTCTTCATCTCCACCACCAACTTTTTCTTTATCTCCACCACCACCTTTTTCTTCATCATCATCACATAATATTTCATTGCAACACAAGTCCACGCCTTCCTTATACAAAACCGCATTTTTTCCACCAATCACGTTTGAGTTTGTTTCATTCATGGCTATGACTGGTTGTTTTATTTTTGGTACAATTTGTTTATCTATTTTCTTCTCAACCTTGATTGGTTCTTCTGTAGTGACGTCATTATATTTTTTACACGAATTTCTGATGTTGATGGTGATGATGGTGGTGGTGGGGGATGTTGTGTTTGGAGATAAAGGGGTGTTGTTGTTTGTTGCACAAAGTGATGTTGCCTTGTTGTTTGTTACAACTCCACTGTTTCGATGCCCAATGTGCTGATCCTCATTACCAGGTGAGTTCTCACCATCAAGTGTGGTGTGTGCTTCCACCCCACCACTATCATCACTATCTCTCAAAACACCACTGCCATTCTCACAGCCCCCATTCATACACCTTCCCCTCTCATCATCATCTTCCCCACATCCATCATCATCATCATCTTCATCATAATCTTCCATTTTTCTCCCATCTGAACTGCTACTCTCATATTCAGCGTTTATGGTCATGTTTGTTTCTTCTTTTGGTTCTCTCTTAAAAGCGCTCATTACTCTGCAAGGATTTTTGATGATCTTTGGTTTCGAGATTTTCTTCCTGTTAGTGACGTCATTTTGATGACTCATCATGGAAAAAAGGTCGGAGTGCAATTGCAAAATGCCTCTGAGCCACTGTGGTGTGGGCGTGATTGGGGGTTATAGTGTGGTTGATGAGGAGTCTGGGTGAGATTGATGTGATGTGTGGGCGTGGTTGATGTGGAGTGGGCGGGGTTGATGTGGAGTGGGCGGGGTTGATGTGGGGTGTGGTTCGTGCGGAATTTATAATAGCATATTTTGGATTATAAATAATTTTAATTATACCGCACCAAATTTCTTTCTTCCCCCTCCATTTTGATGTCAACATTGTTGATGTGAGGTGGTAATGCGTTGTTGTGTGGCATTTCATCATTTGATGTTGTGTTGTTGTTGGTAGCACTGAAGTTTTTGTTGATACAAGAGGTTGAGATGGTGGTAGTTGTTGTTGTGTTGAGAGAAGTTCTAGTTGTGTTGAAAGACGTTGTTGTAATTTTATTGAGAAGTCTGACTTTATATGCTTCCTTAATTTGAGAAGGTATCTGTGTCGTGGAAGATGAGGTGGAGTGGGATGGTGGGTGAAGTGAGGTGGGCTGGTGGGTGAAGTGAGGTGGGTTGGTGGGTGAAGTGAGGTGGGCTGGTGGGTGAAGTGAGGTGGGCTGGTGGGTGAAGTGAGAAGAGTGGGGTGGTTTAATGGTTTGTGGAAAAAGGTGTGAAGTGATAAAATGGAGACAGGTTTGCAACAATGGTCAGTACCTTAGAGTGAGCCGTGTTCTGACGAGTGACCTTATTCCTGAAAGGAGGATGTGATTGGTGAATGGTGTCAAGAAAATTGAGCTTGATGTTTTGTAGGTCAGGAGGTGAGGTGTGATGCAGCCACAACTTTGACCTCTGGGTCAGTCTCTTCGAGTCAAGCAGCAATTCATCCTGTCACCATGTGAGTAAGTGTTGTACTGTAACAAAGACAACCACATCCCACCACACTACATCATATCTCATCAAATCACCACCCCATTACATCCCATCATACTCCAGCAAACCAAACTACACCACTCCAGCACAAACCAGAGCATGTTGTATGTGGTTGGGACACATCCATCGAGTATTGGGTGAAGAGGTGAGAGGTGGTTGCAGGCAATCAAGATGATACATCAGAGGACAGTAGTCACACTGTAACAATGGGGAGACCCTGCATGATCTGTGGTGGAATGTGGATGGTGTGGTGATTCACCCTTTTGATATTATTTTGAAAACTTCATCTTTTTCCTTAACAACCCCTCAATGCCCCACAGACCTGCAACAAATGTGACACAACTTGGCGGGGAGAGGCACAAGTCCCCGATCAAGCTCCAGCAATGACCGACTCACCACCCTTTTCTGTGTGTTCTTGCGCTTGTCTGATCTTTTGGTCAAGTACGACCCTGGGTGAAAGGTCACAAGCAAGTTGAATACACATAAAAATTTAAAAAATACAGAAGAAACAAGTATAGAAAGAGAAAAAAAAATGGAAACAGACCAGGTAGTTGGATGGGACAAGAAAAGTTGTTGGGAAGTTGGAATTGTTGTGGGGGTAGGTAGGGAGAGAGGGTGGAGAGGAAGGTGAGAGGGTTGTGGTGGTGGGGGGGTAGGATGCATTCATTGGACTCCTCATTGATCGATGGGTGATTGCATGTGGTGGTGAGGAATTTGAGAAGAAGTCGGGGGTTGGAGTGGTGTTGTTTTGAAGTGGTTTGGGCTTGTTTGTTGCTTGTTGTTGTGCTGTTTGTTTTTGATGAGTTGTTGTCCATTGTTCTAGTCTGCTCCAACTGCTTACAGGTTGGTGATAATTATGATAAGCTGATCTCATTGTTATAGATAAATGATGGTGTCACACGAGAACCTTAGCAATGAAGACACATCGCTGGCAGACCCACTCACCATCGGGCACATCTGCTTCTCCCAGAGGTGGGTTGCTTGGTGGGGTTTGTGATGAGAGTGAAGTTGTGATGAAGGTGAAATTGTGGTGAGTGTGGGTTTGTTGAAATTCTTCATAATTTTGATGAGTGTTGAGTGTCAATTTAACATCACACCAAATGGAGTTTCATTCAATAAGTTCCACAAAAACCTACTTCGTGAGGTTTGTCTAGTTTGTATTTGAAATGAGATTGTCAAGAATTTTTTAAATTGTTTCAAAAGTTTTTGCTAGAAGTTTGATGTTAAATTTTTGAAATATTTGAAATTATATGAATGATGTATCAAAAATTGTTGTGTAAATCCTTCGAGGCTCGATGGAGGTCACACCCCAAAAAATAGGTTGCCAATTTATATTGTCAAATGTGGGTGGTGATGTCTAAAAAAGTAAAAATAGTAACATGTTTAATGATAAATGGAAAAAATTTAGATTAATATGCTGGAATCAATTTTTAAAAACAAAACATCATCTTGACATTTTGAAGGACAAAACTTGATGCGAAAATTTAAGATATTTCAAAAATTTGATATTTTTGAATGAGAAAAATTAATTAGAGAAACATTCACTGAAGATAAAAGCATCATTCGGTGGATGAATTGCTTGAAAAAGTTTCTTTCATGATTTTGAAAAATTCATCAAAAGATATTTCTAAAGTTTCATGTAAAATTTTTGATGTATAAAATGAAAATGAGTGAAACAAACTGGCAGATGAGATGAAAGGCAGAGGGGCATTTGTCACAACAGAGCAGATCCCCGCCCTCATGGCAAGAATCACATGTGTCCCTGTTGGGCAACTTTACTTTCTTCTCCTTCCCTCTACTCCTCTTCGCTATCTCACTCTTTGGAGGCGCCAGCAGCTTCTTTATGTCCTGATCAATTCAATCTCTTATCAAAATCAAACGTTCATAACCCATCAATTCGATCATTAACATTATTTTTGGTTATTTTAGCGTCAAATTGAAATTGTTTCAAGCCGTGCAAACGTCGAGCATTTCATCTCAACGTCGCCATTAGAGGCTTCAAATTTTGCATCAAACTGAAAATAAAATGAAAATTAGCGATTATCACCTCCATCAGGCCTCCAGACAGATCCATATCATACTCCACTGTTGCCATTTCCACTATTTCACTGAAAAGCTTCTGAGATTTCAAATTTGATTAATTTAATATCTGATTTTTATCAGCTCAAGCTGAAATAAAGTCTCAATAAATTTAATTTAGAAGATATCTGAAATAATCTTATAAAAAACACGCATGCTTCGAAAGAAATCTTGGAAATAAAATATTCTAGTGTCTCTACAGTTAGATTACAGTAACATTGGTTATTTTTTTAGTTTGCCTCATTTTTCACAAAATTTCCATAATTCAAAATATATTTTCAAAAGTTTTTTCAATATTAAAACATTTTTTTATCAAAATTTATTTTATAATTTGTTTTTAGAATTAAATAAAAATTATATTTTTGTTACTTCGAGCCACTTTTAAATAAGTTTAAGCTATTTATCTTTTTTAATATTTTATATTTTGTCACAAGATATAGTTTAAATAGTGTTAATTGGCGAAAATTCCATTTTTATAAAATTTTGTTTTTGTAATATCACAAATATTTTTGAAAATGGTTAGTTTAAACCTAATAGTAGGCGTAAACTCTTACAGAATTTTTGTGATCATATTGTTCGGATTTTAAAACTAATGTAAAAACATATTGGTTTTTATTAATTTTTTAAGTTTTTAGTTAATTTGTGAAAAATATTCATCAATATAGTCTGAATTTTCTACATTATGGCAGTTTGTGTTGTTGATGGGTGATTTGCACATTCCATTCAGGAGCAATTGCATTCCACTCCAGTTCAGAAAACTTCTCGTTCCAGGTCGCTTTTTTATCATTTTTTTTTTCATGAAATTCATTATGGCATCATCACCAAGCAGGAAAGATCCAGCACATTTTGTGTACAGGCAACTTATGTTCTAAGGAGATGTTTGACTATCTTAAAACTTTGGCCAATGACATCCACATCGTTCGGGGAGACTTTGATGATGTTTGTTGTTCATAATTATCTTCATGTATGCTTGATCATATATTTACTTACAACAGAATATGTACCTACCGGAACAAAAAGTGGTGATTGTTGGAAAGTTCCGGATTGGATTGTGTCATGGACATCAGGTCGTGCCTTGGGGAGACCAGGTTTATCATTTATTTTTGTATTTCATTGTTTATAATGGTATCGAAGCATTGTGATGAGGCTACAGTTTCAAACCCTGCTGTCTCTGTGACTTCTCCATCTGAACTTGGCCTCTCTCACTCCACGTAAACACACTTCATCCCCAGGAGAGTTTGTTGGCATTACAGAGACAGTTGGATGTAGATGTTCTTGTCACTGGCCACACCCACAAAGTTAGTGGGTGGAGTCTATATTTAGGGTCAATGGAGATGTGAGCATGAATATTTGGGGCATGGTTAGATACAGTGGTCATTTTCCAACTGAGGATGGGTACCATGGTGATGAGGATGTGACCAATTTCAACTAAAGCATCTTCCACATGGCAGGCAGAGATAATGGAGATGGAGAGCAAGCTGTTCATCAACCCAGGTTCAGCCACTGGGGCCTTCTCCCCTCTCGACAACAAAATCACCCCTTCTTTTGTGCTTCTCGATGTGCAAGCCTCTGTCATCTTCTGCTACCTCTACCAGCTTGTGAGTGGAGAGATCAAGGTTGAGAGGACTGAGTTCAAAAAGGTCAGTGGGTCATGGGAGTGGTGGTCACTTTGTAGTTCATCCTAGGTATGCATCGTCATTAAGAGAAATAAATTTCGTCATGCAAGAATAGATGGGTCATTAAGAAAAATGAATAGAAGCAGGATAATGACGTATTGATGACATGATAATGGGATTCAAATGACATCACAGGAGGCATGAAACCAAAATAAACGTGGGCGGAGTCAAGTGTGATGTTGTGTGTGCATCTTGTTGTTTTCACCTTTTCAACATTTTATCTTTTTTATTTAACTTTTATCATTATTTTTCGTAAATTCAATATTTTTTTCTCGACTTATTTATTAAATTTGCATTTTAAAATGTACAAAATAAATTGTTGCAAGTGTTTGAACTTGATTGACCTTTAAACCACCAAGCTCATCACAACCCTATGAGTGGCTTTCAAACTATCCTCCATCCATCACCACCAATACCCAAAACACCCCCCACCATCACCAACATGCTGCCAACCATCACCAACATGTTGACAACATAACCCAACAAAAGCTTTTTTCCCTTTTAAATCTAAAGAATAAAGCTTCTAAACTTATTGTTAGCTTCAAAAGCACATGATAGTGGCATCTGATTGGAGAGTGTTGATGGAATCCAACCAATAGGAATAAAAGCCAAACAACACTTGTGGACTGTTGTGAAGTATTAGCCTCAAAAGTGAGAATCGTAAAAACACGAAAATATTTGCTTTTTTATTTTGACGAGGCTTCATGATATAATCTAGATCATCATCAGGTAGCTAATTAGTTTTCATGCTTCAAAAATGGAACAAACTTGCAAAATTCATTGAAACATTCACAAACTCAACGTTACATTTCTATGAACAAATGACGTAAAATATTTTGTTGACCTTTCGTTTTGTTTTGCCTCTTTCATCTTTCACGTGACTTTCCCCTCTAGATAGACTAGACTCGATTCGCACATAAAATCCCTTTCACCACTCTAACAAAACACACCCACTTAAATCACGTGACATCGGCACCTACCTACGTCACTATCATACCCACCTACACCACGTGACATCCGGTAACTATTATGGGGCCATTGACATCAATCGTGGGGTTTTTCGTCTTCGACCTGGCCGTGGGAGCTCTGTACAAGTTTTTCGGAGAGTTCAGCGACTACCCTTACCTGCAAGATCTGTACAAGTATGAAAAAGGAGAGATCTTCTGGTTCCAAGTAAAAAAGTCCGATGTTGAGTTGAACAAGCAGCTGGATGAGTGCAAGAGAGTGAGTGAAAAATCTTCAGCTTTCAAGAAGATGCTGTGTTCGATCGAGAGCTACAAGAAGATCACCTACCACAATGGAGTCGAAGCTGTCAAAAAGACATTTTGCTGTTTCTATGACAATCAGAGTCAGTTGTTTTAAACCATCATCATCCCTCTCACCACATCATATAATTTAAAAATGCACTCAAAATTATGGCATTCAATTAGACGAAGTTGATACGAGGCATTAAAACATTGTCACCTTCCACAGCGTGGATCAGCTTGCTCATTTTTGCCATCGCCATTCTCATCCTCTTTTGTAAGTCCAACAAGCATTCTCTTAAGTCTACCATTCCAAAACTACCACGCACACACCACACACACAAACAACACCCACTACACACACACTCACACAGACATGATCGACTGGAGACTGGACTGCGTTAGGGGCATGAGGGGATTGGAAGAAAGGAAGAAGGAGTCTGTAATGGCACATGGTTCTCTTGTTGACTTACGTTTCAGTTCAGACAGGATAAAGATGAATCAGAAAGGAGTGATGGAAGAGGAGGAACTAAAAGAAAGAGAAAAAATGAGAGAAAGTCAGAAATTGAAAGAGAGAGAGGAAATAAGAGAAAGAGAAGAATTGAAAGAAGAAGA
>OZ038320.1:184289-201789 GCA_964035795.1 Pterobdella sp. o SKG-2022 | reverse complement strand
TGTTTTTTTTTTATTATTTTTGTTGTTTTGTTTATTATTTTTGTTTTTTTTTTGTTTATTATTATTGTTTTTTTTGTTTATTATTATTGTTGTTTTGTTTATTATTTTTGTTTTTTTGTTTATTATTATTGTTTTGTCAAGTGGCTGATGAGTAATTTTGTTGGTAAGATAAGGAAATATAGGGATTCAGTATCACTGTGGTGATGATGATGATGACGATGGTGATGATGATGGTGGAGAGGGTGATGATGATGAGGGTGATGATGGTGCAGATGATGATGAGGATGATGGTGATGATGATGGTGGAGAGGGTGATGATGGTGCAGATGATGATGGTGCAGATGATGATGAGGATGATGGTGATGATGATGGTGGATGATGGTGCAGATGATGATGAGGATGATGGTGATGATGATGGTGAAGAGGGTGATGATGGTGCAGATGATGATGAGGATGATGATGGTGCAGATGATGATGAGGATGATGATGGTGCAGATGATGATGATGATCATGGTGATGATGATGGTGGAGAGGGTGATGATGGTGCAGATAATGATGAGGATGATGGTGATGATGATGGTGGAGAGGGTGATGATGATGAGGGTGATGATGGTGCAGATGATGATGAGGATGATGGTGATGATGATGGTAGAGAGGGTGATGATGGTGCAGATGATGATGATGATGGTGCAGATGATGATGATGGTGCAGATGATGATGATGATGGTGCAGATGATGATGAGGGTGATGGTGCAGATGATGATGATGATGATGGTGCAGATGATGATGATGATGATGATGGTGCAGATGATGATGATGATGATGAGGGTGCAGATGATGATGATGGTGCAGATGATGAGGGTGATGGTGCAGATGATGAGGGTGATGGTGCAGATGATGAGGATGATGGTGCAGATGATGATGATGGTGATGATAATGAGAATTTTTTATAATAGTTAAGATCGAAATCATCTAGAATAAAAGGAAGAAATTTAAAATATCGATTTATTTTTGAAGATTACGAGAAGGACGAAGACCAGAAGTTTACCATTTATAAGTGAGCGCGTGTGTGTTATATAATGCATATAAAAAAACACACACACAAACACACACAAACACACACGCACACACACACACACACACACACACACACACACACACACACACACACACACACACACACACACACACACACACACACACACACACACACACACACACACACACACACACAGGGCCTACACTGATTCCATATTGGAAATCTCTTCCATCTCTCGTTCAGACCATGCCTCGTACAGGTGTCTCATGCTTACTGTAACATCACTACAACATCGAGAGCTCGTCTGGCCTCCTTCACGTGAGTTTGTGCGTGTGTGCGTGTGTGTGTGTGTGTGTGTGTGTGTGTGTGTGTGTGTGTGTGTGTGTGTGTGTGTGTGTGTGTGTGTGTGTGTGTGTGTGTGTGTGTGTGTGTGTGTGTGTGTGTGTGTGTGTGTGTGTGTGTGTGTGTGTGTGTGTGTGTGTGTGTGTGTGTGTGTGTGTGTGTGTGTGTGTGTGTGTGTGTGTGTGTGTGTGTGTGTGTGTGTGTGTGTGTGTGTGTGTGTGTGTGTGTGTGTGTGTGTGTGTGTGTGTGTGTGTGTGTGTGTGTGTGTGTGTGTGTGTGTGTGTGTGTGTGTGTGTGTGTGTGTGTGTGTGTGTGTGTGTGTGTGTGTGTGTGTGTGTGTGTGTGTGTGTGTGTGTGTGTGTGTGTGTGTGTGTGTGTGTGTGTGTGTGTGTGTGTGTGTGTGTGTGTGTGTGTGTGTGTGTGTGTGTGTGTGTGTGTGTGTGTGTGTGTGTGTGTGTGTGTGTGTGTGTGTGTGTGTGTGTGTGTGTGTGTGTGTGTGTGTGTGTGTGTGTGTGTGTGTGTGTGTGTGTGTGTGTGTGTGTGTGTGTGTGTGTGTGTGTGTGTGTGTGTGTGTGTGTGTGTGTGTGTGTGTGTGTGTGTGTGTGTGTGTGTGTGTGTGTGTGTGTGTGTGTGTGTGTGTGTGTGTGTGTGTGTGTGTGTGTGTGTGTGTGTGTGTGTGTGTGTGTGTGTGTGTGTGTGTGTGTGTGTGTGTGTGTGTGTGTGTGTGTGTGTGTGTGTGTGTGTGTGTGTGTGTGTGTGTGTGTGTGTGTGTGTGTGTGTGTGTGTGTGTGTGTGTGTTACAGGTGCAATGCTTTCTATTATTTAAATATTAAATGAGATTAGATGTGGATCAGATAAGCGCATCAAAGTCAAAAACACCATAACAAATTAATTGGAAAGAGAGATTAGCAGATTGGAACATTACATGTAGATGTGTCTTGTGTGTGCTATCCCATCATACCTCATTCATATCACAATGTATCAAAACTCCCTACATAAAAAAAAACACACACACACACACACACACTGGTTCTCTCATGGTGATATAGGATGTTGTTTTACACTTGTTCTAATCTGCCTCCATGTTGTTGCTTCATTGCCATTCGATGCTATTTATAAATCAAATATCTTTTACCTTGATGAGGATGATGATGATGATGATGTTTTTATTGCATACGTAATCTGCTAACCCTGCATCCACCCATCAATCAATTTCTTTAACAAACAAAGCTTGCATGATGATATGAGTGACTTGCTTAAGAGAAGTACAAAAAATTCATAGGCACACACACAATCAAACAAACAAACAAACACACACACAAACATGTGATACACATTAAATCTGTTCGGACACAATCGCATATTTAATCACATACACACAAACACGAACACATGTGTGCTAATAAATCAAACAACAAACCACACCCAATTGCATCAATAACACACAAACAAATACACATAAACAAAACATCACACACACACATCCACCTTCTCAACTCACCGAAACTGTTTTCTATTATATCGACATTAATAATAATAATAATAATAACCATAATAATAGGAATAAAACCAGCTGAAAATAGTAACTGAAGTAAGACCTGCAGTGGAACTGCCTCATGAGCAGCTAGTGGAACTGTCCCATGAGCAGCCAGTGGGACTGTCCCATGAGCAGCTAGTGGGACTGCCTCATGAGCAGCCAGTGGAATTGTCTCATGAGCAGCCAGTGTAATTGTCTCATGAGCAGCCAGTGGAACTGCCTCATGAGCAGCCAGTGTAATTGTCTCATGAGCAGCCAGTGGAACTGCCTCATGAGCAGCCAGTGGAATTGTCTCATGAGCAGCTAGTGGAACTGCCTTATGAGCAGCCAGTGGAACTGCTTTATGAGCAGCCAGTGGAATTGTCTCATGAGCAGCCAGTGTAATTGTCTCATGAGCAGCCAGTGGAACTGCCTCATGAGCAGCCAGTAGAATTGTCTCATGAGCAGCCAGTGGAACTGCCTTATGAGCAGCCAGTGGAACTGCCTTATGAGCAGCCAGTGGAATTGTCTCATGAGCAGCCAGTGGAATTGTCTCATGATGTATGAAATGAGGATCATAATTAAATGAAAATGATCAAACAATTACAAATATCAAAAATTCACATTAATTGCAATTTCTCTCCATCCATCCATTCACCTTCTCCATCCGTCCACCTTTCTCTCCATTCATTCATCCAGCCTCTCTATCCATCCATTCGCCCTTTCCATCCATCCACCCTCCGTCCATCCACTCACCCTCTCCGTCCATCTATCCACCTTCTCCATCCATCCACCCACTCCATCCATCCATTCATCCGTGACTATTAAATTATGGTTTCATCCCTGTTTTTAATTATAGAAAGTGTAATTGTTTATTTTTAGAACAACAATAATAATAAGACTCAAACATGATTCTTATGCAAGCTGATAGCATTGTGTATTTTGCGTTTTTTTTGGTTTTTTAAATCTTTTCTATTCAGTGGTGTGGTGGCATGTGGTTCAGTGGTGTGGTGGGGTGTGGTTTAGTGGTGTGGTGGCATGTGGTTCAGTGGTGTGGTGGGGTGTGGTTTAGTGGTGTGGTGGGATGTGGTTTAGTGGTGTGGTGGGGTGTGGTTTAGTGGTGTGGTGGCATGTGGTTCAGTGGTGTGGTGGGGTGTGGTTCAGTGGTGTGGTGGGGTGTGGTTCAGTGGTGTGGTGGGGTGTGGTTCAGTGGTGTGGTGGGGTGTGGTTCAGTGGTGTGGTGGGATGTGGTTTAGTGGTGTGATGGGATGTGGTTTAGTGGTGTGGTGGGGTGTGGTTTAGTGGTGTGGTGGCATGTGGTTCAGTGGTGTGATGGGGTGTGGTTCAGTGGTGTGGTGGGGTGTGGTTCAGTGGTGTGGTGGGGTGTGGTTCAGTGGTGTGGTGGGGTGTGGTTCAGTGGTGTGGTGGCATGTGGTTCAGTGGTGTGGTGGGGTGTGGTTCAGTGGTGTGGTGGGGTGTGGTTCAGTGGTGTGGTGGCATGTGGTTTAGTGGTGTGGTGGGGTGTGGTTCAGTGGTGTGGTGGGATGTGGTTTAGTGGTGTGGTGGGATGTGGTTTTGATTAGTGGGATAGGGTGGAGATTGGTGGGATAGGGTGTGAGGAGGTGCAATGAATATTTGTGGTGGAGTTTTTTTGAACTTTTGTCTATCAATTTTGAACTCAATGTTTCCCATTGTTTCACTTCACCACAGCCTCGACCCGTCCCCCTTCCACGACGAAGAAACCCCCGCTTCCTCGCCCTACTCATGTGCTCCTTCCATGTGACAGAAAGTACTGTAATGGAAAAGGACACTGCTACCTCGACTACTTGAAGAATTACAGGATGTGCAGGTGATCTGATGACGCAATGTGATTAAAATAAAAAATGAGTCAGTAATATAGAAATCCTTCGTTTTTCTTAACCCGTCTGCCCCCAAAATGCTTATGACAGTAATTTTTTATTGAAACTATTGTTCTTATCTTGAAACAATCTCATAAAAAACACAAAAAAAACAGAGTTTAGTTTTGGCAAAAAATAAGCGAGATACAGGGTGATCAATGGGCACAAGTGTTAGCAAATGGGCTTTAACCGCATAGCATGAAAGAGTAGTTTAGAGAATTTAATTCACTTTAATTTTATTTTTGAAACCAAAATATAAAAACATAAATTTTTATAATTATACTTATATAAAAGTTTTCAAAAAGTTCTAAAAAATATTTTCTCTTCAAAAAGTTATTATGGATTTTCCACTGTTTGTTCTAATATTCAACTAACAAAACGAAATTCCACTTATAAAAACAGAAAAACTCATCAAATTTTTTGAAAATATAAGTTCACCATTTTTATTCATCTTGATATGAATGATATGATTATATGAATAAACCCAAGCTAGGCTCAAAGTATCCGTGCATTTTCGCAAAATGACCGTGGTCTAGCGGTGCCTGGCTTGTTTTGGCATCTTCTTTGTTCATTTTTAGTTATTATAATATAACTTTGAAGATTGGAACAGGCATCATTAAAAGCTTGTGGGGGGCTTGAACAGTTGTATCTTTTGATTTGCTGTTGCCTAAATGCAGAGTTTTTGAAGTAGAATCGGCTAATTTCTCTCCTAAATATGAGCAAATCTGTTTTTGAGCTTGCGCACTATTTTTCTTCTTTGACCAATTGCAGATTATTTGAGGTTTTATTACTGTCATATTCAGTATTTTTGCAAATATTGGCCAATAAAATTTTTAACCTTTAGTGTTGTGTCCACCACTCGTGCTTATCCACTCCACACATATTTGAGCTAAATGTTTCAAATACATTAGGAACTAAACCTTTGATTATAACTCAATTTTCCAACAAGTTACTTTTTGAATAAGTTCAGCAGTTTCCTAATTTGTTCCAGTGTTTGACATCCCTTGTGGCATGCCCAATGGTACCTCGGTGAAGACATCCTCTGGCGCATGTCCAGTGATGTCAAGCAAAAGCTTCACAAACATTAAGAGTTTATATACACAGCTTTTCCTTTTCAAAGTAATGTTTTCAAGGCGCTACTTATCTAAGGTTTGTCATGTGTGCGTTTGTGTGTGTTGCAACTGCTTTTTTAGCAACTTTTCTTCTCTTCACTCATGCTTGCAACAATAACTTCGTGAAGCAGTCAATCAAAACATTTTGCTGATTAGTTGTTTTTGAAAGCTTTGTAACATTTTTCGTGTTTTCCATCTTTAATATTGAAGGTCACGTGATAATTTATGACGTCACACAGGTGCGACGATGGGTACGGCGGAGAGACTTGCGATTACTCAATCGAAAGTCAGTGTCACGTGCTGATTGTTTGGATATGGAAAGATTATTGTCGTTGTGAGGTCTATAAATAGTCAATGGATGTGATAATATTCCTCCAATCAGGCTTGCTGGATAAGCCAATGGGGTCAAGTTTGAACAGCGTGTACATTTTATTGGCTGTCATTTGCATCGTCCTCGTCTTCATCCTCATCACTGTCTTCTGTGTCGTCAGAGCATTCGAAAAGTAAGTGTGGTTCATGAGTTTATGAATATAGATAAATAGATGGGTAGATAGATGGATAAATAAATAGGTGGATAGATAGATAGATAGATAAATAAATAGATATATAGATATAGATGGGTGAACACATGGCAGATTAAAGAAAAGTCTAGTGACAGTGTCAACTTACCACGAGCCCACCAACCACTCTGACAACGTCTGCTTCTTTTTTTCATAATTAGAATTACTTATTGATTATCTATGTTTTGTTTTCATTATTATCACCAAATGTTTCCATCGTTCTCGTCTCACAATACAGACCTACGCAGGCGACAACAAAATCATGCCGTGCAATGAGTATGTAGACAACCAGCTGATGACGTCATCACAACATCCCATCCTCCTCAAACAGCCAAAAACCCCCCCCTCCAACCGATCCATCAGAAAAGTTTTTACACATTATTTTTTCGGACCTCAAAAATCGCCCACTTTTTACACCATACCCACCACCACCACTCCCCACCCTCCCAAATCCATCTCCTCTCCCACAAAACTCAGCACCAATCCCCAAGAAGACATAGAACTTGTAAACACCCCTCTATCTTGAACCTAGTCGTCCATTTCCTTTTTATAGCGCACTGTGGTGCCAATTTACATGAAGTGATATTTTGATACACGCCTTATTAAGCTTTGTTTATAATTTAAAAAATGTGTACTTATTAAAAGACTCGTAGAATATTAGCAAATGTTTTCATTTTATAATAAAATTGGCAAAAATGATATCATATTTTGAGTGTACGAAGCTTTTCGTAAAAAAGTCTTGCACCTTTGTCTAACCCATGCTAGCATGGAAACGGACGCAAGACGATGATGATGACCTTCCTTTAACTTAGCATCTCACCAGGACGTCTTTAAAGCTTGTCTGTGAACTGCTTTGAAAAAGATTGCCAGATCTTTGGAAGAATGGAGTTTTGCAGGGAAATTAAGAAATGAAAAGAGAATTTGTTGTGAGATGAGAAGAAAAAACATTTTGGAGGATTTAAAAAGTGGGAGGAGGTTTGAGGAGACGAAGTGAGGGCAGTGGAGGTTTTTTAAGTGACATAATAAAGTTTCAATGGAGCTGAAAATAATTAAGCTAGAAATTATCAATAATTTTTGAAAAGAAGACAAAATGGAGATTGGTAGAAATAAGCTTTTCAGAGAGATGGAGGTAGGTAGAAATGAGATTATGCCAGAGATGGAGGTAGGTAGCATTGAGATTATCAGAGAGATGGAGGTAGGTAGAAATGAGATTATCAGAGAGATGGAGGTAGATGTGAAGAGTGGAAAGATTTTTTGAACTTAAATGGAATGATGGAGCAGAATGAAGAAGATGCTTGATTGGAGATGTCAGTAGAATGGGTGAAATGCAAGTTTTGGCAGGTTTCAAAACTCTATCCTTATAGGGGTCTCTGAGGGTCCGATGGTGGTATGAAGAGAAACAAAATATCCATTTGATGAAATAAAGATTTTATGAAATTTTATTTTTTGAATCTTCACAAAAAATTTTTTTTAGATGAGTAGAAGTACCCACCAAAACAGTTTTTAGTACAGTCTACTCCATCTTACCATCCTTCAACCCACCCAGCACACCACATCACCCACCTAATCATCCAACACACCAGCCAACCCACCCAACACACCACATCACCCACCCAACACCACCTTGGTGATTTCTTCAATGGATGGTCGTGTTTTAAAATTATTGGTGATCCAGGGGTGTTTCAAGACTGCATCCAAGGACAGTCTCTCAGTAGGACACAGTCTCAACAACTGTCAAGTGGTTATAACTCATCAACATAACACAATTTGACCACCTTCAACACCTCTACATCCCCAACCATTAACACCTCCCCACCACATCACCCACCATCAAAATCTCACCACCACATTACCCACCCACAGCATCTCACCCCCACATTCTCCATTCTCCAACCTTCATGATCAGGTCACGAGCATCAGATGAGACATAGGGAGGAAATGTTATGTGAGCTTTGATGATTCTCTGGCATGTCTCAGCTTCACCTCTGTGATCTTCAAAAGGAGGATGGCCAACCAAGAATTCATAACACAACACTCCTAGACTCCACAAGTCCACATTCGCATCATGTGTTTTGTTCTGCAGCATTTCAGGAGGCAGGTAGTCGAGGGTGCCACAGAAAGTTGCCCTCCTGTTCAGATGCAAGATCAGTTTGTATTATAGATTTTATATAACAAACAACAAACCTTGAGCTGGGTGCATGCACTGACCATCCAAAGTCAGCAATTTTGAGTTCACCTCGAATACCCAAGAGCAGGTTTTCTGGCTTGATGTCTCGGTGGATGACGTTCTTTGAGTGACAGTACTGTAGAGCTTCTGTGATCTCCTTCATGTACTGTGTGTTGTTATCTACTTATAACATTTGATCAAAATTTATTAACAAGTCTAACAGTAGCAGCCGTGGCTTCATCAAATCTCTTTTGTGAAGTGAGTTGTTTGTACAGTTCCCCCTTGGGTGCATACTCAAGAATTAGATAAACTTTTTTATCATCATAGAAATAGTTGTACAGTTTGAGAATGTTTGGATGTCTGTGGGTGAGTTGCAGGAAGTTGGTGGTTATGACAATAAAATAATGGCATATAAAATGGTGAAAAATAGAAAAAGAAGGAAACCTGAGATGTGACTGAATCTCGATCTCTCGCCTCAACTGGTGCTCTACTCCTGCCTTCTCCAGCTGTGACTTAAACAACACCTCAAATGACAATGTTCATCAGATACCCTCCTATCACATCATATTCTCCAACCTTGAGGGCACAAATGTGATGACTCTCTTTCTCCCTGGCAAGATACACACTGCCAAACTTACCCTTGCCTAGAGGTCTGCCTATGTCGAAGTTCTCTAGTGCCCACTTTTTGCTGTTTACAAAAAAGATGAATAATTAACTTATATAGTGCCTCTTAACATCATTCAAAAGCGCTTTGTTATGAGTTGCTTGAAAAGAAAGGTTTTAAGATTTTTAAGAAAAATAGAATGAGAAGTGGAAGATATGAGATTCGAATGTGTATGATGGATAAAATTTTGATTGAATTGAAGTTATAAGTGTAGTTTACATTGATGTTTTTCTGTTGACTTGGTGGTTGTGGATGTTCTGTAATACCGGTCTTGTTTCGTCCTGTTTGTTGACAACAGTTCTAAAAATTATTTGACGATGAGGTACCAATTTAACATTTGACCTTTTCTTCTGAAGTCATTATAGTATAATTAAATAAATTGTGTTCTGCGAAATATTTTGCACAAAATTAATTTTAAAATTAAATGAGTCAAGTTTGGCGCCTGGATTTTAGGCAGAGAACTTTGAATGGCTTATTGAATAATATATAATTTTTATTTATATAAACATCTTTGAAAAAATCGAATTTTTCATTCTTTCAAGATGAATTATAAATTTCCGATCTGTTAAAAATTATTCTGAATCTTGGAAACTTAAAAAATTTTTTTTACTTAAAATTCCTACAACATTGAATTTGAAAGTTGATTAAGTAAATGTTCAAAATAACAAAAAAGATATATTTCAATTTCATTATAAAAAGATATTTTCAAAAAGACGCCAAGGTTGGTATATGTTTTGATGTAGATGGAGTCATTGGGGCAGGTCCGACCATTATCTCTGGAGCTCAAAAAGCCATCAAGAAGCTGCTCAATGATCAAAAAGAGTGGAAAATTCCTGTAGCATTTATAACAAATTCGTCCCGTTTAAGGAATTACAGAACAGAGTATTTAAAAAACCTTTTAGAGGTTGAGGTAAGGTGATATTGGTTTGCAAAGTTAAATTTGTGTGACTTGGAACTGTTCATTCAGATTGAGCCATGGCAAGTGATTCAAGCACCTTCTGCATTGGAAGTGCTTTCAGAACATTCCAAAAAGTTCTTTCTGGCCGTAGAGCAACATGAGAGCAAACAACTCGCCCATGAGTTCATTTTTAACACCTTCAATCACTTCATCATTTAAAATTTTTCTATTCTGATTATTCAGGTAAAAACATCCTACTCATGCACATCATTCACAGGAATGGCTTCACAAATGTGTGCACCCTGGAAGAAATCTCACAAGCCTACCCCCTTCTTGATATGGTCAGCTTTTGGAGAAAAATGGAAATTGTGCGTGGTTTACTTGATACCACAACAGTATAATTTTTATCCTAACCCAACCACCACAATCTCCCCCATTTCAACACCATCATCACCACAATCTCCACCATTCCAGCACCATCATCACCACAATTTCCTCCATTTCAGCACCATCATCACCACAATCTCCCCCATTCCAGCACCATCATCACCACAATCTCCCCCATTCCAGCACCATCATCACCATAATCTCCCCCATTTTAGCACCATCATCACCACACTGACACCACCATTTCCACCATCATCAACATCACCACACCAGCTGGAACCCACTCTTCAACTGCCTCCAATCGAAGGCATATTGGTGTTGGGGGAACCCATTTTTTGGGAGAGAGCTCTCCAACTGATTGTTGACTTGTTGCGCACCCATGGCACACCCACCCACTTGCCTACCACCTCCCACAAACAAATCCCTCTCATTGTCTGCAACTTTGACATCGAGTACCAGAGTCGAGTCACCATTCCTCGATTCGGAAATGGCTCCTTTCTTGTTTGTCTTGAATCCGTCTATGAAAAAATCACTCACCGAAAATTGGTGTATGACGTCATTTTAGGGAAGCCTGCAGAGTTGACGATGAGGTATGGAGAGTATGTGTTGCAGAGGGCAATGAAGAAGAGGCACGGGGGAAGCATCGAGACCATGTATATGGTGGGAGACTCACACAAAGTAGATGTGGTTGCTTCAAACAGGTACCAAAAGTACATCAAGAAGATGCAACATTACAAAAACCGAGGTCTTTGTGAGAGGGAAGCCATCTTGAAAGTTAACAAATCCCTCCCCCACTTCCGTAAAATTCCCCCACACCCCTACTTTATTGAACATCCCCAGCAAGTGACCAAAATGGTGGCGTTGTTAGTGAAAACGGGGATTTACAAGGAAACAGACGTGCTGGGGCAAGGGGGCTTAGGAGACGCAAACAACTTCCTGTCACATGACTCCATACTGGAGGTACCTCAAGGCATCTTTGATGACGCGTTGGCAGCAGTAAACTACGTCATTCAAGTGGAAAAGCTGGCGTAGGTGCGAAGCGATGTAGATTTAGTGACGTGTGGGATAATTTATCAGGGAATCTGTGATGATGCATTTTTTGTTTTACATTCAATACTGCAAAACATTTTATCTACATGTCATTGCAAACTCATTTATGCTCAATTTTCACAATTTTGCCATTTTTTATAACGAATAAAGTTCTTCAATGGTAAAAGAAAAAGTTTCATTAAAAATCATAGGAGAAATTAAATTTGGTGTGATGACACTGTCTGTTGAATTAGGTGGATCCTATGGTGACGTCACTCATGATGACGTAGATGGAGGTAGTGTCACCTGTCTCACCCTCTCCACCACCTTCCTCACACTACCCTCCACCTCCTCATCCCCACACTTCACCTTCCACCCATCCATCTCAATCTGTACCACGTGATCTCCGATTCTCGTGCTGATAACGTCATCAGCCACGTCATCGAGGGACTTGCACCCGTATAAGTTGTGGAGCACCTGCAGAATGGCCTGTTTGTAAGTGGAAATGGGTGGGTGAGGCTTGGAGGCATCTTTTTCCGCTTTCACTTCCTGTTTGACGTTAAGCTGGTTTGTGAGCTGGTTGGCTTGTATTTGGAGGAGGCATTGTAATACGAGGTCAGCATTGAAGTCATTGAGTTGAGATGAGGGCCACTCGATAGTTGCTATGTTATTGTTGATAGTGATGTTGATGCATTGAAAAACATTCAGTTTGTTCCCTTCCACTTTTACCTCACCAGCAAGTAAGTGCAGATGATGTTGGCAGAGCCCCACAGAGGCTCCAAATGGAACTTTTTGTATGTTGTGAATGGTGGAGAGTGGTAGACCAGTGTGGGTGAAGAGGTCCTCAGGTTCAAGAGCGATGTGTTCAAAGTTCTTCTTGATCAACACACCTGACACAGTAGCATCCATTTTTATCTTCTTCGCCATTTCCCCAACCACCTTCACTGACTTCTCACCCTTGAAGAACAACTGTGGAACAAGATGTTTTAACTTATTTCACAATCTGTCACCATTGACAGATGGTACAGTCACACAATTGGAACACAAGCCAGTCACACAGCAAACACTCTAATTAAATCATAAGACATTATCACAAACCTCTACAGCTTCAGTGTTGCGAGGGTTGTGAATGTCAATGTGGTATGTGGTGGAGTCTTGGTACTCTTGTAAAAGAGCATTCTTCAGACGACCCATCTCATGCTTCTCTCCATGCACGAGGATGATGTGGCGAGGCTTCAGTTTGCGAATATACTCACTCGTCTGTTTGTAGTCGGTGTGTGCTGAGAAAGAGATGTAGTTGACACTGCATTTGAGGGCTTGCTTCTGACCACTCATGGTGACAATCTCATCTGGCTCAGAGAGGATGTGTTTGGCTAGAGTACCTTCCACACAGTATCCTGCAATAATCACCCTGTTCTGTGGGTTGCCACACCATGCCTCAAATAACTCACGAGACAAACCGCTCTGAATCATGCCAGGAGATGCAAGCATGACTGAAGGCCCTACATCACCAAAGTGCTCAGAACTTTTGAAGTAGGAAATGTGTTTGAAAACAAATGGGTTGGAAACTGCAATTTGTTTGCGAATGCGGTCATTCATGGCATGGATGAAAGTCTGATAAACGGCCATGCACTTCTTAGCCAGAGAGGAGGCGTAGTAGATGGGGATGTTGTGCAGTTCGGGGTGGTTTGCCCAATACTCATCCAAAATCAATAACAACTCCTGTGAGAGATGTTGTAGGGTTGATGGTGTGATGTTGTGGGGTTGATGGTGTGATGTTGTGGAGTTGGTGGTGTGATGTTGTGGGGTTGGTGGTGGGATTCAATGTGGCTATATGCTTTCATGTGTGGTTGAGAACGAGGTTGGATGAGGTGATGTGTAGTTGGATGATGAAATTCTATAGTAAATTTTGATGAATAAAAATCACTAACATAATTGATTTATAAAAACATCATTGAAATTTTCATTATGACAAAAGCATGAATCACAAGTGATATGAAAGAATCCACCTGAGCTCTGCCTAGAGCAAACACAGGGATGAGAACTCTACCTCCTGACACTACTGTCTTGTGGATGAGGTCTGTGAAGCGATGCTCCCTCTCTTCTCGAGCCTCATGCAAGTGAGTTCCATATGTTGACTCAACAATCAGAACATCTGGACTGATGGAGGGCATCTCTGCTGACATCAAGTGGCGATCCTCTTGTCGACTAAAGTCTCCTGTGTACAAAATGGTCACTCCTGCAATCTCTATCATGAACATAGCTGCACCCAATACATGACCAGCATTATAACACCAAAACTTGATGCCTGACACCTCCTTCTGTTCGTGGAAGTTGACTGTCTCAATGCGACTTAAACTGGCTGTGATGTCTTTTTCAGTGTACAACATCTTGTCAGCCATGTTGCTGACTTTGACGAAGTCAGAAAGAAGAAGTTTGTAAATGGACTTAGTAGGATGGGTCATGAAACAGCGACCCTTGAAAGGAGTGTTCTTTAGAAACCATGGAAGCGAGCCGCAATGGTCCAAATGAAAATGACTGATGAGCAGAAGATCCAGATTTTTTATTTCTTCTTCTATGTTGTCGAGAAATGGAAGGGCGTGTATATCGTTCATGCCTGGGTGGATGCCGCAATCTAGGAGGATTTTTTTGCCTTTAAACTCCAGATAGATGCACGACCGCCCCACCTCCTGGCCTGCTCCTAAAGGCTTAACGATCAACTTATCACATTCGTTTAATTTTGATGTCGATATCATTTCTGACACTTTAAAAAGTATGATCGATATTATATATAAAAGTTCTGTTTTAAACAACAACAAAACAATTTTTAATTATGAAATTCTAAATTTTTCAAACTTTTAAAATCACTACTAGTCTTTCGGTGAAAACCACATAATATGTCAAAAACATTGAGTACTTTATTTTTTTCATTTGAACAATCGAAACAAATTATAGCTTTATTTCAGTTAAATTACAAGTCAATAAAAAATAGTGATAACGCATGATGAAGTGATGGATGAATGAAGAAAGCAGTTAGGAGAACTGTCGATTTTTGAATTTTTGTTGGTCGTAAGACTGAGCCTTAATGATGTTTCCAGCGAAAAACCTGCCTTCAAATGCAGAGATGGCCTTCTGAGTGTCCTTGTGGTCAGCAAACTGCACAAAGATCTTAACAATTAGGTCGCCTGAGGGGTTCTCCGTTTGGTGAACAACCACTTCTTCCACCATTCCATATTTGCCACACTCTTCCTTCACCTCATCTTCCAGCTCTTCATCAACTTCATCCACCATGTTCAACAACAACATCACTCGACTTGGTTGAGACACCAATTCCTCACTGCCCCTCATTAACTTCTGCATCAAAAGATGTCGAGCTTGATGTCCTTTTATATGAATGTTTTCTTGTTGCTCGATCGTCTGCATGTCAGGCATATCTAACAACAGTTGTTGAGCTGTTTCCTTCTTTTTCACATCCACCTCTACTGTGGCAGGTTTGTTTGAAGTGAGGGAAGAAGGAGGAATAAAGACAGAAGGAGGAGCTATGTTGCCTGGGTTGGAAGGACCTTCACTGAAGCCTCCAAACTTGGATTTGCGTGCTGGTCGAGGCGCTTCTTGGGGTGGTGGCTTGATGATAACTTGAGGCTCTTTTGGTTCAGACTCAACATCCTTCTTCACCTGGGACACTGCTTCGATGGCTGCAATCTTGGCAGTGATAGCAGCAGCAGCAATAGCAGATGCAGTAGGAAGGGTACTGCTCGATGGAGTGGTGGAATTGAGAGGAATGGGTGGAGTGACAGCACGACCCACTCTCAAATGTTTTCCTCCCAGGTCAAAGAGATTCATTCCTGCAACAGCATCCAGAACACTCTGTTCCATCTCAAAGTCAATGAAGCCATACCCTTTGTGCTTGCCTGTGTGGTCATAGTACAATTGACATGAGACGATTCGTCCAAATGCCTCAAAGACAGTCCTGATGTCCTGCTCAGAAAGGTCCTGATGGATCCCGGCCACATAAATCCTCTTGAAACTTTTAGATTCCTCCATGATACTGTCAATAATGAGTTGAGCTTGAGGCATGTTAGTGGGTCGTCCTACCTTCAAAGTGTACCCTTGGATCACAATGCCATTCATCTGATCAATGCAGATGGCTGCAGCTTCAGGGGTTTCATACTCGATGAATGCAAAACCCTTATGATGGTTGCCAACATGGTCATATGGCATGCTCATGGTGCGCATAGGTCCAAAAGGAGAGAAGGCTTCTCTGATAGTCTCCTCTTTAATCTCAAAGTTGATGGCGCCAATGTAAACTCGACACATGAGAGTTATGGCTTGTTGACGTTGAATGTTGTTCTGGATGTTAACTGCCTGCGTCTGTTTGTGGGTAATTGTTTGTTTGAGAAGAATAGTTTTAATGCTCTGTTCCATCAAATGCTTCTTTGCTCGATCAATAGCTGCCCGCTGAGAACTACTGAGATTTTTTGGATCGTAGAGACCCAGGTCTTTCTTGGCTCCAGGACCGCAAATTACCTCTCCCACTTGTTCCAACTCTTCACAACTCTGATCACCATTGTCATTGTTTTCTTCTTTATAATCTATTTTTTCATCAGTTAAATGCATAATTGATTTATCAAACAGTTTTTTTGAAAATTCACTTTACGCACGATAAAATATTTACAAAGCTTGCATAGAAACAAAATTATAATTTTAAAACTAAAAGCGCTTTCCGCAGAAATCAATATCTGAAAAAAATTTTCAAATTAAAAAAAAAGAAAAATCAAATAAATTCATGTGATAAAAAAGATTTTTTATTTGAAAGCGCTGAAATTAATGTAAGTTAAAGTAAAAATTAAAAATTCATGAAGTTTGTTTGAAGAGTTTTAGTGAGAGAGTTTAGAGGACCGCCTAATGCTGATGTATATGGCATGCAGGGTCATTTCGGCGCTATTAAAGTTCTTATCGCTATCTTTAAAAGTTGCTCGTGTTTATATTAATTTTATATTATTCAAGGTACTTATTCAAATGATCTTTCAATATGAAATATTTGCTTGAAGGAAGTTGCTCTCATAAAAAACCCATGAGCATAGCTTCGACCATCACAACATGCTGTGTGACAAATGGATGGGTGGAGAGAAGAGGTGGAAGAATGAAGAATGTTGAGAGTGTGTTGAGGAGGTGAAAGAGGAGGGTGGGTTGGTGGTAGAAAGGAATTTGGGTGAATTTTTTTTGGTTGTTGAAAGATTGAAATAAACAAAACTTCAAAACTGATTTTGAGACATGTTTGAAATAACCATTTAGAAGTGAGTCAATAGAGTGTGAAACTGCAAAACATCATTGGATGAAGTATGAATGGCTCATGAGGAAAGGGGGTGTTAGCTGGTGATAGAGGAAAGTAGTTGGTTGGTGGTGGAGGAAGGTAGTTGGTTGGTGGTAGAGAAGGGTAGTTGGTTGGTGGTGGAGGAGAGTAGTTGGTTGGTGGTGGGAAAAAGAAGTTGGTTGGTGGTGGAAGAGGGAAGTTGGTTGGTGGTGAAGGAAGGTAGTTGGTTGGTGGTGGAGAAGAGTAGTTGGTTGGTGGTGGAAAAGAGTAGTTGGTTGGTGGTGGAGAAGAGTAGTTGGTTGGTGGTGGGGGAAGGTAGTTGGTTGGTGGTGGAGGTGGGTAAGTGGGTGGTGGTAGAGAAGGGTAAGTGGGTGGTGGTGGAGATGGGTAAGTGGGTGGTGGTGGGGAAGGGTAAGTGGTAGGTGAAAACAGATTTTTTTGTTAATAAATGTTTAGAACTTTTTTTATGCAAGAATGAAATAATATAACAAAACCATAGGACTAAACAGCTATATCAGATTTGAGGGCGCTATATATCGCCATTGTGACCCGCACGCAGTCTACAACAATGTCA
>OZ038320.1:156789-179289 GCA_964035795.1 Pterobdella sp. o SKG-2022 | reverse complement strand
AAATGAAGATATTCATGGCAAAATAATATAATAAATATAATATATTCATAATAGATTCATAATTTTTGTTAGAAGTTTCAATAACAATCCGATGGCTGATCTTCAATATAAATCTGATAAAACTGTGATTATAGTAACTAAGACAAAAATTATTTGAGAAATTATGAAAATACACAGCAGTGTGGAATGATGTTATCTTAGGGATGTGATGCACATACCACTGTACGTGCACCAAAAAATGCGCCAGTGAAGATTAATGTAAGTTTAGAGTTCATGATAAAAAAATATTTATAATAAAAATAATAATTCTTTGTTGTCAATGATAATTAATTGCATTCCTAATGATAATAGACATATCAAATCCACAGTCAAAATTATAGATTTTATTTTGATGTCAAGCTTTATATAGAAATAATTTTCGTCCATAGACATAATCACAGTTAACAATGAGTCCTAATAATTCCTCGATACGCATCTTTATCGATTTTTTCAATGTTGTCCATGTTTTTGCTTGTCAATCCTCTCACCTTGAAAGTTGAAACGTTCATTGTAACTGTCGTGGATGTTTCCATTTGAGCTAATTTTATCAGAACTAGCATGACGTTAGAAGCAGGAACCGGAAACCAATATTTATGGAAATAATGAAAAACAAAGATCAAAAGAAAGAGGAGCTATGGGTGGTACCAAAGACCACAGACATTGAAGGTGACACCATCAACTGATAACGTGACTTTGTTTATGCCGTCTTCAAGAATCATAAAAAATTATTAGAATTAAAATATAATAATGAAATAAAATAATTTTTTTTCTAAAAAATAAAAAAGAATAATAAAAATGCCAGTAAAAAAATAAAATAAATAATAGTGAAAATGGGATGGCTGACAAAGGTGTATCCATTGAAGAATAGGACAACACTCAGAACAAAAATATGAGAAATAACAAGAATAAAAACAATGGGATAATAATGACAATAAGTTGATCATAAAATAAAAAAAAATAAAACTAGCAATAAGAAAAAAACAATAACAAAAATAATAAAAATAAAAGCAATAATAATTACAACAACAATGAAATAACTATAACAATAACAATGAAGACAAAAAACGAAAAGTAAGAAGTTGTTCACCATGAGGAGTGATTAGCAGATCGTAAATCATAAAAAACAAAAAAAAAAGTGTTATGCGTCAGAGAGGTGAAATGGGACATAAATAGAGCACCAAGTGGCTCTGAGTATCGAATGGAACATTTGGAAATGTTTGTGGATAATTATTTGGAACTTAATTACAACTTCCAAAAATATAAAAAATTATTAAATAAATATTTCAAAAAAATCATTAAATCATTGGGGGATATCAATTGAAATGTTACAAATTGTCTTAATGTATGTACTAATGAAATGGATAAAGGTATGATGGATGGATGGATGGATGAGTGGATGGGTGGGTGGATGAATGGGTGATAGATGGGTGAGTGGGTGGTCAGATGGGTGGGTGGATGGAAGAATGGGTGGGTGGATGGATAAGTGAGTGGGTGGATAGATGGGTGAGTGGATGGATGGATGGGTGGGTAAATGGATGGGTGAGTGGGTGGATAGATGGGTGGGTGGGTGGATGGATGGGTGAGTGGATGAAAGAATAGGTGGGTGGATAGATGGGTGAGTGGGTGGTCAGATGGGTGGGTGGATGGAAGAATGGGTGGGTAAATAGATGGGTGGGTCGATGGATGGATGGGTGGGTAGATGGATGGGTGAGTGGGTGGATAGATGGGTGTGAGTGGATAAATGGGTGGATGGATGAATGGGTGGGTGGAGGGATGAGTGAGTGGGTCGATGGATGGGTGAGTGGGTCGATGGAGGAGTGAGGGGGTAGATAGATGGGTGGATGGATGGGTGAATGGGTGAATAGATGGGTAGGTGGGTGGATAGAAG
This sequence comes from Pterobdella sp. o SKG-2022, assembly GCA_964035795.1. Taxonomy (NCBI): domain Eukaryota; kingdom Metazoa; phylum Annelida; class Clitellata; order Hirudinida; family Piscicolidae; genus Pterobdella; species Pterobdella occidentalis. The sequence goes on along the minus strand of OZ038320.1, from coordinate 177,362 downwards.
GGTTGATGGATGGTGAGTGGGTGGATAGATGGGTGGATGGATGGGTGAATGGGTGGATGGATGGGTGGATAGGTGGGTGGGTGGATGAGTGGGTGAGTAGATAGGTTGATGGATAGGTGGATAGATGTGTGGGTAGATGGGTGGATGGGTAGGTGGATGGATAGACGGATGAATGGATCTCATAATAACAAAAAATCTCATAATAACAAACAATCTCATAATAACAAACAATCTCATAATAACAAACAATCTCATAATAACAAACAATCTCATAATAACAAACAATCTCATAATAACAAACAATCTCATAATAACAAACAATCTCATAATAACAAACAATCTCATAATAACAAACAATCTCATAATAACAAACAATCTCATAATAACAAACAATCTCATAATAACAAACAATCTCATAATAACAAAAAATCTCATAATAACAAACAATCTCATAATAACAAAGAGGCGTTGTGTTTTATTCTCCTCAACTGCACAATTTTTGCCTCCATTGATTTCAAATAACAATAATAATAAAAAGAATTGATATTAAAAACAATAAAAATAATAATAAAAAGAATTGATATTAAAAACAATAAAAATAATAATGTTCAGAATAAAAAAATTTTATGATACTATTTCCCAATCATTCTCAACGGTTGAAAAATAATACAGCAAAAAACAACAGCTGATACTGATGAAGGAGGACTTAAGACCAGAAGTAAGGTGGGGTGGAGATGGGTAGAATGATGGGGCAGGAGTTGCCATTGTAGAAAATATTTATTTTATGCCAATAAGTAAAATATCAGTTTGAATAATCTCAAAAATGGAAATAAATGATTTGTTTGATCTAACAATGCAAATAATGGCAACAAAATATAACCATAATAACAACATTGCAACAAAATTGATAGTCGGTGGTGATGATGATGATTTTTCGTTGTTGTTGAGCTCCAACTTCCAAAGACTCTTCCGACACTCTTTGGAGCGAGTACCGAAAGAAACTTGCAGCTTCGAGTTGTTTGTGACTTTTGGTGAGCAGCGATAAAAATGATGGATGAATTCTCGAAATGCTTTGTGGTTGGAAGCTGACGAGAAGGTGGCTTTTTCCACCGGGCATGATGATGGTGATGATGATCATGATGATGATCATGATAATGATGGTGATGGTTGTGAGAATGCAGATGATGATGATGGTGATGGTGATAATGATGATGATACTCAGTGCCACTATCTTTGTACATACAGACTTGTTTATTTTCACATCGTTGTTGCTATTTTCATTGCTAATGTTTCGCTCATTCAGATGTAACGATCTCCGAATGACTCTCAGAAAAGGCATAAAAATATTATTTACTTCGACTTTCATTTATTAATCCATCCATCCATCCACCCTTCATCCACCCACCAACCCATTTCTTCATCCACCCACCAACCCATCTCTTCATCCACCCACCAACCCATCTCTTCATCCACCCACCAACCCATCTTTTCACCCACCTACCAGCCCATCTCTTCACCCACCCACCAACCCATCTCTTCACTCACCTACCAGCCCATCTCTTCACCCACCTACCCACCCATCAATCCGTCCATCCCCCAACATCAAAAGCATTATCAACCGATGTGAAATAAGTAGCAATAGGACTTGTAGTTTTCGATTCAAATTTATATAGGTCTTTATTCAAAGCTGTTTTTCGCCATTTTTATTCATAGCTCGCTCTATTACAATTTATAACACTGAATTTTGAGAACTCTCGAAGCCCCTCAAATGAATGACGTCATATGGCCACTATTTCTCAAACTTATAAGACACCATATCTAAAATTTATTTAGCGCGTCATTTCAAGCCAATATAACATTAAATACTCAGCCTCTTACAATTCAGCGCGTGTGCTTCTCGAGTGTGACGTCATAATTTTTGAATCTGTAGCTAAAGTGAGGCTTGGAGGAAGAGTGTTTGTTGTTTTCATAGATGGTATGACGTCATGAAGAAGTTTGACATCAGAGAATCTTTATTGTTATTATGATTCTTGTTTATGTTTTTATATCGTTGTTTTTTGGTTTTTTAAGCACCGTAGATAAATATAAACGCGTAAAAAAGGGATAAAAAAAGCAAAAATTTGGAAAAAATTTTGAAAAGTGTAATAACAAAAAAAATTGATGAATCAAAATAAAAATAAACTTTATAAATGCCCTGCATAGCTCACCTTCTCATGGAAGATGGTCCCAAGACCCGGAGTGAATGTTGGAGGATGGTCCCAAGACCCGGAGTGAATGTTGGAGGATGGTCCCAAGACCCGGAGTGAATGTTGGAGGAAAGGTTGAATTTTTGAAGGGTTCCATAGTGTGGTGAGAAGTGGAAAACTCTTGGCTCAAAAATTAGGAAATTAAGAAACAAGAGAGAACACTGAAACAATGGAAAAATGATTTGGAAAAAGAAATGCAAGCAAAAAGATGAGAAAGCCTGATTAATAAAGGGATAAAAAAGTAATAAGGATGTAAATTACCTACAAAAAATCAATGCTCTGGTCGTTAAGAGATGGCTAAGAGTAAGCTCACACACACACACACACACACACACACACACACACACACACACACACACACACACACACACACACACACACACACACACACACACACACACACACACACACACACACACACACACACACACACACACACACACACACACACACACACACACACACACACACACACACACACACACACACACACACACACACACACACACACACACACACACACACACACACACACACACACACACACACACACACACACACACACACACACACACACACACACACACACACACACACACACACACACACACACACACACACACACACACACACACACACACACACACACACACACACACACACACACACACACACACACACACACACACACACACACACACACACACACACACACACACACACACACACACACACACACACACACACACACACACACACACACACACACACACACACACTGTGATTATTCTGAGGCACCTTGTTACAAATACCTGGATACACTGTATTTGAGAATTGAGAAGACACCATGTTTCACTGCCGTAGAGAAGGATGGATAGAATGATGCAACTGAAGAGTTTTAATTTTGTACCCAAACTTATTGATGTTTTATACCATATTAACCTATTTAAACCCTGGAAAACCTTTGAAGCCTTACTTAACCTATTATTGATATCTTCTTCAATTGAACTATTATTTGATAATATACTTCCTAAATATTTAAAACTATTTCTTTATTCATTGGGGTTTGGTGTGTCATTGATTGGCTTGATTCAGGAGTCATATGCATGTACTTAGTTTTGCCAAATTCAATTGTATGTCAAAGTTGTTGAAAGTTTGGTTGACAGTTTGTACTAGGCAGTTCAGATCATCTAGGTTGCTGCTTACCAAAACTATATCATCGGCGTATGCCAGACTCTGTATCATTTTTTGCTTCAATATATGGCGGTAATTGAATAGGATTGGGGCATCGTCGCAATACTCTAGTGGAACACCTTTATCAGGGTGCTTGTTCATTGCAACTCGTGTCACTGCGTCGAGAAAGAGATTGAAGAGGACTGGGGCAAAGACATCTCCTTGTTTTACACCTACATTGATTGGAAACTTCAGATGTTTGCTTTTCTGCTTGAACGATTCCTGTTGTGTTGTGGTGCAAGGCTTGTAGGACACGAATGATCTTCTCTGGAATGCTCAAAGATCTTTTGAGAGATTGCCACAGTGCTTCCCTGTTTATCGAATCATACGCTTTTTGTAGGTGGATGAAGCAAAAATATAGTGGTCTATTGAATTCTCGGGCTTTCTGTATCAGCATTCTTGCCACGTATATCTGATCACAGCATCCTCTTTTTGGACGGAAGCCACATTGGTTTTCTTCAAGTTGGGTATCCAACACGTGTTTCAATCTGTTCAATATGACCTTACCAACAACCTTGCTTGCCACCGACATTAGTGAAATTCCCCGGTAGTTTGAGCGTTCCAATTTGCTGCCTTTTTTGTAGATAGGGGCAATGATCTGTTTTCTCCAAACAGCTGGCACTGTTTCTTCTAACCATATCTGATCTGAGGTTATCTTCAGCCAGTTCACCGTAGCTTCAGCTCCCAGTTTGAGCATGTTTGAGTTCAGATCATCGATTCCTGCAGCTGTGTTAGATTTGCATTGTTTCAAAGCTGTTTCTAGTTCTGGTTTTGTTGGGGGTAAGGCAAGTTCCTTCAAGTCATCTTTAAGGCTCATCTTTGGAAGTGGAAAATCATCATATGCTGTGGGTAACAAAGTTGAATTTGCATTTGCATTCGTTTCAAAATAACTTTTTCATCCCTTTATTTTTGACGAAGATTCAATTAATTTTGTCTTATTGTCTGCGTCTATTGACATATTTTATTTTGAGAGATTTCAGAATTGACCCACCACGACCATTTTTAATGTTCTGTTCAGCTTGTAAATCTTCTTCTTTAGCTTTCTCTTCCCACCAATCATTGAGCGCTTTTCTGCATGCATTTTTGGCCTCTTTTTTAACCAAATTATAATTATTTTTGAGACTTAGAGGGATTTTCACACACAAACACGCACACACACACAAAATTAAGTCAATTTATTTTGGATTTCTTTGAAATGTGAATCAGCAACGATAGCTTGCTTATAAAAAATAATGAAACTCCCGAACCTTCCCAACCAGATTTGAAATGAAAAGCAACAGAAAACAAAAACAACAACAAAAATTATTATTATTATTATTTGTATTATTGCCTCTGCCATGCTTGCAAGCTTCCCAGTATTTGTCTTTTGACTTACAAAAACAGCAGTACTCTAGCAACGGACATCACATTAGAAGTTATAATCACATTGAGAATAATAAAAATAATAACAATAACAAGAAAAATAATAAAAATAATAACAATAACAAGAAAAATAATAAAACGAATGCTATTAAAAATAATTTTAAAATTAAAACTAATGACGTCATCAAAACCTTTAAGTCAATATCAACACTCCAAAACATCATTGTATACTACAGAAACAACAACACCAACAACAACAACTTCAACGACAACACCTCCAACATTATCTTAGCAGCTTCAAACAGCCTTCTCCTTCTCGATTTCAACTTCAACGTCATCACCAAGGTAAGTCGTACATGACGTCATATTTGTTATTTGCAGTCCTTTTTTGGTGCTTACTTCTTGGTCGGTCTGACGTAGAAAGTCACTTTTTGTCGTCATCTTTGAATGAATGACTCGTTAGACTGTCATAGAAGAAATTAAGGACATCAAACACATGGTATTCATTTAAATGACACGAAGCTTTTTGTAAGGCTAGCTAACATTATCAAGTGATGATGAGCTTTCAAGAAGATGAGACTCAAGGAATACGGGAGGTTACAGAAGCCAATTAATACCGTTTCAAAATATTAAAATATTTCCAAGTGCTATAAAAGTCTCTCTCTCTCTCTCTCTTTCTCAAGCGCATAATACCGGCGTCATTTGTGTATATCTTTAGTCATATAATGTGGTGCGATGTGATGTGTTTTGGTGTGATGTGATGTGGTGTGATGTAGTGTGATGTAGTGTAGGTTGATGTAGTGTGAAATGATGTGGTGTGAGGCAGGTAAGGAAGGATGCCCGATGAAACTTTTTTTCGTTTGTCCCCATGAAACACTCAAAAACAATATTTTCCAAATTAATTTTAAAAATCACGATGAAAGCACCCAAAAAAGTTTGCCATCATTAAGTCGTCAGATTGCTTGCATCCAGGATGACCGTAAATTAAGATTTGCATCATCAATTACCTAAAATTAGGTTTTCAATTTGCACAAAATTTAATTTCACTAAAGCAAAAAAATGAATAAATCCACACACACACACACACACACACACACACACACACACACACACACACACACACACACACACACACACACACACACACACACACACACACACACACACACACACACACACACACACACACACACACACACACACACACACACACACACACACACACACACACACACACACACACACACACACACACACACACACACACACACACACACACACACACACACACACACACACACACACACACACACACACACACACACACACACACACACACACACACACACACACACACACACACACACACACACACACACACACACACACACACACACACACACACACACACACACACACACACACACACACACACACACACACACACACACACACACACACACACACACACACACACACACACACACACACACACACACACACACACACACACACACACACACACACACACACACACACACACACACACACACACACACACACACACACACACACACACACACACACACACACACACACACACACACACACACACACACACACACACACACACACACACACACACACACACACACACACACACACACACACACACACACACACACACACACTTGGACTTGGAAGTGCGTTATCCACTTGACAGCAGGTGCACTGAAGATTGATTTCTGGAACATTTCTTCACGTGGTTATGAAGTCCTTGTTTTTTGAAAACGTTATTGCAATTCGGGCAATGTTGTAATGATGGTGCTTTGTGGACTTGGCGGATGTGGTTTGTCAGACCTGCCTTGTTGACCGCTATTTTTTTGCAACCTGGATGCTGGCATTGGAATGAAGAGCTTTTGGAGTGAACATCAAAAATATTTTTTTAAAAATCTTTTTTTGATTGCTCGTTTCTTTCAGCTTCTTCATTTATTTTTTGCGATAGCGATTTGATATTTTTGCGCCAATCGTTTCTGTTGCGAGCTTCTGTTTTCCAGGTGTCAACAATGTTTAGCTTTTTTAGGTCTGTATATATTAGGTCATGCCATCTCTTCTTTTGACCACCTTGAGACCGTGAACCTTCAGCAATTTTGCTCACCATTAATTTCTTCTGGAGCCTTGAATTTTCCATTCTTTCCAAGTGCCCAAGCCACTGGAGGCTTCTTCGTTGAATCATCACGTCAACTCGCTCTATTTTTGATTTACATCGTAGTTGGGTGTTTCTCAGTTTGTCCCAAAGAGAAGTCCCCGTGATGATTCTCAGACACCTGTTTGTGAACACTTGGAGACGCTGTATGTGGCATTGAAGAACATTCCAAGTTTCGCTGCCGTATAATAGCTTTGGTATTATAATGGCTTTGAAAAGTTTCAGTTTGGTGGAAACTTTTATTTTTCGTTGATACCATACCAACCGACTAAGGCTGCGAAAGACTTGGGATGCTTTATTGATACGTGATTCAACTTCTGCATCGACTGTGTTGTCACTGTTTAAGATACTGCCCAGGTATTTAAACTGTGTCACTTGTTCGATGTTTATATCGTTACGTATTGCGAGCGTTGTGTTGAGGCTTGGAATTGAGTTTTTTGGTAGAATGGTCATGTATTTTGTTTTGCTGAAGTTTATTCTCAGTCCAAATTTGATGCAAACGTCATCTATTGAAGTGACGAGGCATTCCAGGTCTTTGATGTTGTCGCTCGTGATCATTATATCATCGGCATAAGCTATTGATTGTACTGTTATAGCCTCTTCTAGCTTATAGCGACTGTTATGCATCAACGGGGCATTGTGGCTATATTCAATGCGAATGCCTTTGTCTGGGTGATTCTTGAGTGCCACTCTTATCACAGTGTCGAGGTATGCATTAAAAAGCATAGGAGCCAGCACATCTCCTTGTTTCACCCCAACGCTGATGGGAAACTCATCGGACAACTGTCCATCAGCCCGGATCGCTCCTGTTGTACAGCTATGGAGAGCTTTAAGGATGCGAATTATTTTTTCTGACAAGCTGAAGGATTTCGACAGAATTTCCCAGAGAGCATCTCGGTTGACTGTGTCGTAGGCCTTTTGGAGATCAATGAAGCAGAGATGAATGGGCTTTTGAAATTCCTTTGCCCTCTGCATCAGGATCTTTGCTGCAAATATTTGGTCGCAGCAACCTTTATTCGGCCTAAAACCACATTGGTTTTCACCCAGTTGTTTTTCTATGACGTTTTGCATTTTTTTTTTAGAATGGCTCTGCCAAACACTTTGCTAGCCACACACAGTAGGGCGATTTCTCGGTAATTTTCACAAAGTGATCTTGCTCCATGCTTGTGAATTGGAACTATTATTTGATTTTTCCAATCACTTGGGATTGTTTCCATTTCCCATATCTGGTCTGAGATCACTTTTAGCCAATATACCGTTTCATTGGCGCCAATTTTGAGCATATTTGAGCTGATTCCATCTAAACCCGGAGCTGTTTCTAATTTACATTGCTTCAAAGCATTTGTTAGCTCCATTATGGAAGGGGGCTTAGATAGATCTGCTACCTCTTCATCATCAAGTGTGATTATAGAAGGTAGAAGCTCGCTGTATGCCGTAGTGTCTACTGTGGAATCGGAACTGGCTGCTGATGCAAAGTGTTCTTTCCATCTTATGATTTTATCTTCTGATGAAAAGAGTGTTTGTCTGCCATCTAAAGATTTCAAATTTGTCGAAGGTTTTATTTTTGTGTGTTTTTCTTTTTTCAGTAATTTGAGAATTGAACCTCCACGGCCCTGTTTGTTGGTGAGTTCGGTTGTTTTCTCAGCTTCTTCAGTCTTTTCTTCCCACCACGTATCGATAGCTTTTCTACAAGCTTTCCTGGATGCAGTTTTTATTTCTTTGTAGCTGCTAATCAGATTTTGTGGGATTGCACGACCGTTTTGTTTGAGGGCTTTTATTTTGAAGTGGAGTTCAGATTTTTCTGTTGAAAGTTTTTTAACCTCTTCATTTACCCATGGTCTTTTAGGCATTTTATTTTTTTTTGGTAATTGCTTTGAGGCGTTCAATAAACTTTCTTTGAAGCATTTCCACATCTCTTCTACTGAATTATTTTGGTCTATTTTGTTCAAATTATATGTTAATTCTTCTTTAAATTTGTTTATGTATATTTTTTCTAATTTTGCTGGGTTCGTTATTTTATCGTGGAGTATATTTGTGTTATTATTTGGGTTTTTATTATATTTTATTTTATGATTCTTCAGTATCAATTTGGATATAACCATATTATGATCTGAAATATGAATTGTTTTTCGAGTGACCTTGGTATCAAATATGTTTGCTCGTAACTGATGACTGATGAGCACATAATCAAGGACATGTCCTTTTTTTTGATTCGGGTGATACCAAGTCCATTGGTGTATTCTTTTGTGTGGGAAGATGGTGTTTGTTATTATCAGACCGTTGGTGTTGCAGAAATCAACTAACCTTGAACCATTCACATTTCTTTTATCTGGGTTATGACGGCCATGGAGTCGTGATGGGTTTTCAAGTGGTCCAACACGTGCGTTGAAGTCTCCCAACACTATCACATGTTCTTTTTTGTTGATTCTGGCAAGTTGGTCTTGCAGGGTTTCGCAAAAGTTTTCAGATTCTTCTTCATCGTCTACACACACATACACACGCACACACACACACACACACACACACACACACACACCCACAGTGGGACAATGAAAAGTGTTTAGAGGCACACAACGGGACACATTGTTCAGATGGAAATAGGTTATTGCTCAAATCCTTTCTGGCCAACCACAACAAACTTCTCCTACTTCACAACCACACCCTCCTCTCTTGCTTTACATCCAATCAGGGTCGATGTCAAAGTCGATCCCCTACCACCCTCAAAATTCTCAAAAACCACTCTTCTCCTTTTGTCGTTCCTCCTTCTCCCCACCACTCCATCGTCTCCCTCATTGCCCCAGGAGTCAAGTCTCAAGCCCTCTACATCGCCCTAACGCCCACCCATCCCTCCATTTCCTCTTTCGCTTCTAGAAGCCTCAATTTTCGGAACAAGCTACACATTTCTCATCCTGATGGGCTTACTAGAGGCTCCAAACTCAAGTTCAAAACCCCCCTCCCCCACACCACCTTCATTTCAGGTTTCACCCACCTCGGCTACTCCTACTTCCTTTTCAACTCACCACATTCCACCATCGCCCAGTTGTGCCACAAGGATGCAACTTTTTCTTCCTTTATCCACCTCACCCTTCTCTGCCCTTCATTCCAATCTATTTCCGCTTCCACTTTCATCCCCCTCAATGATGCTCTGTTATTAGTAGCTTTCGATGACGTCGACAAGTCAGGAATGTGTTACTTCCGGTACTCAGAAATAAAAAGAGCAGTGAGAGAAAGCTGGAATATGTGTTTCCGGGGCGAGCAATTTCATGACAACAGTCTTTTCCATAACAGACCTTGCCGTCCTATGGTTTGTGATGAGATTTGAAGGGTGATGTTGTTTATGTGGTGGTGTAGTTTATGTTGTTTATGTGGTGGTATTGATTATGTGGTGGTTTGTTTATGAGGTCATTTTGCTTACGTGGTGGTGTTAATTATGTGGTGGTGTTGTTTAGGTGGTGCGAAATCGTATTGTTTGATTTTGACAACAAAAAATGTGAGTTTTTTTGAAGAATTTTGTATTTAGTTTGAAATCAGATTTACGGGAAATGTTAAAAAATGTTGAGGTGAATATGCTGAATCAATATTTGAGATAATGAGAAAAAAAATGTAGACGCCAAAAGAAATTAATGGATGGAATTTGAAATTTATCAATTCATATATCATATTTGTTCATGTATATTTTATTGAATGCCATTTAATAGGAATTTATTATGATTGAATAATTTTGTAATTTTATAATATTATTCTTGTCATATAACTCTTGTTTAGTTTCCGATATTTTAAGCTTACAAATTGGATGAATACAAATTGAAACGAAAAAAAAAGTTTATTATTTAAATCAAAAAATTTTGTGAATCTCCAAAAAGATTATGGGCAGCAATGCTTGACGGGTGACTATGCATTTGTTCAAAATGCATTAATAAGATTTTAAATGTGTGTGTGTGTGTGAGAGTGCGCGAATGTGTGAATGTGAATATAACTTTTGAGAAACACACGTCAAATGCATCGTCAGTTTTTGGTTCATAATCATCGGCAAGAAGTTCACAAAATAAACATTTCCATGATGGACTTTGCCACCAACCCATCACACCACCACAACCCCATCACACCACACCACGTCACACAAAACCAAACCACATCACACCCTTTCACACCACACCACATCACATCACATCACACAACATCGCACCACATCACTCCACATCACACCACATCACATCACACCACACAACACCACATCACATCACACCCCACCACATCACACTACACCACATCACACCACACCACCACCACAGCACACCACCACCACCACATCATACAACGCCGCACCACATCACACAACACCACACCACATCATTCAACATCACTCAACATCACACCACACCACACCTCACCATATCACATAACACCACACCACACAACAGCACTCAACATCACTCAACATCACACCACATCACACTACACCACACCACACCGCACCACATCACACCACATCACACAGCACCCCACCACACAGCACCAAACCACACCACATCACATCACACATCACCAACTAATCTTTCAAATTTTAATGGCTTCTTAGTCTTTCGTCAACAAATAACGTCACCACAGACGAGACGGGCAGACGATAATTATTGTGGGGAGGTGGAAGATGGTGGTCCTTTGGCGGGTGAAGTGTCTGTGGTGGGAAAGGTAGTAGAAGTAGAAGTGGTGGAAGAAGGAGGAGAAGTGGAAGAAATGAGAGATTTGAAGGTGAGTTGCATAACACATTTGGTGGTGAAGAAATGGGTCCTTGTTTTCATGGGAACATACGGAGGAGATTTCATAAAGGTGGGTGGTATGGTGTGATGTGGTGTGATATGGTGTGGTGTGGTGTGATGTTGTGTGGTGTGATGTGATATGGTGAGATGTGGTGTAGTGTGATAAATAAGCTGGACAAAAGTCTTGTTGCTTTGGAAACCTGAAGATTCATCATCCTGTGTTTTTGTGGATGTGTGTTGTTTATGTAAATGTGTGTTTTTGATGTGGATGTGTCTTGTTCATGTGGATGTGTGTGTTTATGTGGATTTGTGGGATGTTTGTTGCTTAAGTGGATGTATGGCGTTTGTGGAGGTGTGTTGTTTATGCGGATGTGTTGGTTATATGGATGTGTGTTGCTTATGTATATATTTTGTTTTCTTCAGTGTGTGGCTCATTTTTCCATGTTTTATAGTTCTGTTTTGGGTTTTTTATGTGTTTTTTTTTGATTTGTGTGTTTTTGCAAATGTGTGCACGTGTTTTCCCTGAATTCATGCTGTCCAAATCTTGAATAATTGCCTTCATATATTTCTCCACGTGTGTGTGTGTGTGTGTGTTTGTGTGTGTGTGTGTGTGTGTGTGTGTGTGTGTGTGTGTTTGTGTGTGTGTGTGTGTGTGTGTGTGTGTGATGGTATGTTTGCATATGTGGGTGTGTTTTTTATGCATTTTTATGTACTTTCATGATTGTTTTTTGTTTGTTTGTATGTTCATGCATCTGTGTTTATGTGTGCACGTACATGTGTGTGCAAAAGCCCGCCATTTTTTTTACTATTTGTAAGAAGACGAAAGTGCGTTTTAACTACATCAGTGTGTTCAAAGATTCCGATACAGGGCTGGTTCAAGAACGTGTGAAAACTTGCGTGGTTTGACCCTGATTAGAAAAGTGAGAAAATTATGAAGAAGTAGTGTATGTGAAAAAAACCCTAGACATGTGCTAATCAGTTTTGATTTTAAATTAGGTGGGGTAGAAGATGTGCGTGTAGATGGCTTGCTTTTGATTGTACCCAAGACTCAGATTGTTTCTTTAAAAGATTTCAGATTATTCAAATTCATTTTTGTTTTTATTCTTCTTTTGAATTTTTATATTTGTTCTTTATCGTTTTGAAGATTAAATTTTGATGCTAAAACTTGTTTTATGTACACACATCCACACGTACAACACACAAACATTTAAAACAAACACACTTACAACAAACTAAAATACAAAAAAACATATAAGAAAAAACTCATAAAATGAAACACATAAAGCAAAACACAAAAGCAAAAAATAGAAAAAAAAAAAGCAAACAAAAAAAATATAAGAAAATACATATAACAACACACAGACATGTATAAAAAATATAGAAGAAAACACATGAACCAAAACACATGAACCAAAACACATGAACCAAAACCCATGAACCAAAACACATGAACCAAAACCCATGAACCAAAACACATGAACCAAAACACATGAACCAAAACACATAGACCAAAACACATGAACCAAAACATATGAACCAAAACACATGAACCAAAACATATGAACCAAAACACATGAACCAAAACACGCACAAATCCAACCCAGGCTGTTTTTCGAACAGAAGCCAAGATGCAAATATACCACCATAGACATCTGACTTCCACGAAAATATTGAAACTTTCTTTGCTTCCTTCCCGTCATATTATCGCCATGACTTCTGATCAAGTGGGTGTGTGTGTGTGTGTTCTCATATGTCCTAGCGTGTGTTTGTACGTGTTTTTCATTACTGACCACGTGTATTTGTGTGTTTCCATGGGTTTGCACGTGTGTTTGTCGATAAAAAATACTTTGGAAACTTGAATAAAGCATATGAAATCTCACAAGCACATTGGATCAAAATGCAATTTTTACCAAATTCAATTCAAAGGTTGTGCTTGAAAAAGTAAAAGTAGAAAATTTTTATATAAGAGAAACAAACGCTAAGGTTTATTGAGAAACTTAATACACGAAGCTTTTCGAAAGAGTATCTTACATTATCTAGTAGCAGAAAATTTTTGAACTGAAAAAAGCCCCAAATTTTGCTTGCACTTAACTCAACCTACGTAGTGAGTCAGTCGGATATGGCGTCCAAAACTCTGAGCTGTGTGCTTCAACAAAGTTCAAGTACTGTGGAGGGCTGGAGAGGCAATGCTGCGGTGGACCGCATTAATCTTTGAACTTCTAATACTTGGAAAATTGGGCTGAAAAGTGGAAATAAAAATATATTTTGATTCAAAGCTACTTATGATTTTTCTAAATCAGTAATTAAGTTGATTGGCATTCATTTCGAAGAAAACCCCTACACTTGTGCAGCTGGGAAGGTTCGAAGAGAAAAGAAGCTGAGATGGAATGGTCTGACAGCATAGATCTAAAAAATTTGAGCACCACATAAGCGTCAAACAAAGAAATTGAATAGAAATGAATGACGCAATTCCATCTGAAGTTACCAATGAACAGAACCATCCCTTATTTAGTGTCAACTTCCTAGCTGTGTCTTCCAATCGAAAATAACGGTGGTTTGGCAAATCATGTCAGACAAACCCACCAAGCTTCCATCCACATGAGGTATCCACACTGCAAACAATTCAAGCAAAAGGGCTTACAAAGAGTATTTAATCTTTTCCAAAACGTTCTTGGCGTTTGACCACAATATGCCGACTGCCTTGGACCCAGAAAACCTTTGGTACAAGTCCAAGACACAGAAGAGCCTTTGAAAAGTGGGAAGCTCTGATGCGAAAGAAGAGGGGATTCTGCAAGCAAGATGAAGGACTTTAGTGGGAAATAAACTTTTCAGACAGTTGAATTGCTTTCCCTTTTGGTGTTTTGGTCTTTTGAAGGGCAATAAAAAGTAGTAAAAGACTGTAAAAATAGTTGATGGCGACAGTTGAGAAGGGGGGTAAAATCTAGTGTTGTGGATTTAAGGAAAATGTGTGTGTGGGTGTTTGTGTGTGCGTGTGCATGTACGTATGTGTGTGTGTGTGTGTGTGGGATTGGTTGCGTGTGCGTCTGTGTTTTGTTGTATGTGTATGTATGTTTTCAAATATTTTAACCATGAGAAAAATGAACTAATGTATTCAAAATTGAAATTTGATTTTGACAACAGATGGCGTTTTAAAAGACGAAATTTAACTATCTTACTTTAATGTTCCAGCTTCCATAGTTTGATGGGAACAGAAAAATAGAAATATTGGAACTTGAAATTGAAGCTAACACTAAGAGTGAAACATTAGAAAATGAAACAGGACCACCAATGCTCTCAGCAAAACATCGAAAAAATATATTTGGGAAAATTTTCAAACAAAAAATGTCCATGGAAATGATAGTGATCAATCAAAATGAGAATAATGAACTTATTAACTTAAAATCTAATCTTCCATACTATGCGCCAAAATACCCGCCACAATTCTCTCGAACATTCTAGTTCGCTTTTCAGTGCATTCACATGCAATATTCTAAGCTGATACGTTCTAATTCTATATAATAGAAAAAACACTGAGGTTTATTGAGAAACTTAATACACGAAGCTTTTCGTAAAAGTATCTTACATTATCTAGTGTGGCACTAGATAATGTAAGATACTTTTACGAAAAGCTTCGTGTATTAAGTTTCTCAATAAACCTCAGTGTTTTTTTCCCGCTATTTAACGTCAATGTTCTAATTTCAATCTCATTTAAATCTCCTTTTGGATATTTCCCAAGTTTTGGAATTAAATTTTCACCCGCCTGAATGGGGGGAGTTTCATTAACCCATAAGTCAAAATATTTAATATGATTTTTTTTTGTCTGAAACTAATGATGGTCAAGTCTGAAACTAACGATGGTCAAGTCTGAAACTAACGATGGTCAAGTCTGAAACTAATGATGGTCAAGTCTGAAACTAATGATGGTCAAGTCTGAAACTAATGATGGTCAAGTCTGAAACTAATGATGGTCAAGTCTGAAACTAATGATGGTCAAGTCTGAAACTAATGATGGTCAAGTCTGAAACTAATGATGGTCAAGTCTGAAACTAATGATGGATTCGCTTAAATTCAATAATAATATAAGTTTGAATGAAGTTATAGATACATACAGGTGAAGTAGACATCCAAAACACACAAATGTGTGTAAGTGATGAAAGGAGAAAAAGATTTGGTAAAAGAGTGAGAGGAAAAAATGGTGAAAAGCATGGGTTGAGGGTTGTTGAAAATCTAAATTTTTTTGATGTTAGATCTTTAAGGTGGAAAAAGTGCTAGACTTAATGAGTGAACACACAAGATGGTAGGTTTATTTTTAGCTGAAACGGCATGACTCATACTTAGTATGTGCAGGCATGATGAAACAAATATGGATGTTATTTCTTTGGAAGGCTAGATCCAGATGTTCTGAGTCTGTGAAGTCTCTGAAAACTAATCATGGTGGGTTAATTTTTTGGGAAAACCAAAAATAAATGCAATAGTGATTGATGTTCCTCTGAAAGTTAGCACTTTTGAATTTATGTGTTTGAAGGTAAGCTCAAAATTGAAATTCTTTATAGACTTGATTGTTTACAGAACTAGGTATGCTTCTTGTGATTTTTTTGCAGAGTTTGAAGAGGTCATGAATATAATGTCATCTTATAATGAAGAAGTGGTGGTTTTAGGGGTTTTAATTTTTAGCTGGAGTGTAATGCAGAAAGGAAAGCAGAAAATTTTAAAAATATTCTCCACATGTACGATTTCAAGTAGCAGAACCAACTCATGAGCAGGCTGGCTGGTTGGATGTGGTGGCCACTAAGGTTGGGTAAAAAATTGATTGTTTTGATGTTTCCTTCTCAGATCATAAGGTCTTGAAGTGGAAGTCAACTGATAATACCTTCCATATTGCAAGTAAGTAGGAGCATGAGGATCTGAAGTTTTATCTTAAAATCGATGATGAGACATGGTTCAGGCAGAAGAATCTGTATATAAGTCTATGTAAGAAGAAAAAAAGAGCCAAACCATAACATGAATATAATTTCAGAACACTAGTAAGTTTATTAAGATACGAAGCTTTCCGTTAACAACGTTACATTTTCAAGTATGGGAAACTGTTTTATTGATATTACCATGGCAACGGATAAAAGTTAATTCTGAACCCCATAATTATTGCACAAAATATTACTTAAATGAAAAGTGACTACAATGTAAATCAGAGATAATGCCCATACTTGAAAATGTAACGTTGTTAACGGAAAGCTTCGTATCTTAATAAACTTACTAGTGTTCTGAAATTATATTCAAAATAAAAGAAGTTTTGGAATTGCAAGCTTTTTGAATCTAAAAAAAAGTCAGCAACAATTTGGAATTATAGAAATGAGGTTGTTGGTAGGAGTGACAGGTGAAGATGACAACATTAAAATTGTTACTTTAAAGGAATATTTGAATGATAATGTTGGTGGCAAAAGTGCAGATGGTGGTCTATTTCAAATTGAGGTTTCATCCAGGACTTCAGTGTTAGATGAACTTTTTGAGATGGATGAAGAGGAATCGGTGAAGATGACAACAATTTGCCAAATAAACAATGTACTTGTGTTCTTATACTAATTTGCTTTCTTGTTTTTGAAATAATCTCAAAGCAAAAAGCTCAGATCACTCCTTATGCGTATGTTCTCAAATTGAGAAAGATTAGTTTGGCAAGGCATGAGTTTGAGGTTTAAGATGCAACTCTGTGAAACAGTTTGAAAAGGTTGTGAATAAAAAGAATTGGATGAGGGTTGAAACAGAGAATTAATGAAATATTCACTTTTTATAATCTAATATTAAAATGCTAAATAAATGGTTTTGAAACTTTGTGTGTTAAACTTCAATACAATACATTTCTTCGATATTTGCTATCATAAGATACATATGACCATGCAGTTGTTGAGGTTGGAGGTGTCAAGATGTGGATTGTGGCGTAGATGCGAAGAGTGCAAATCTAGTCCTGACCCTTTATGTGGCTGGTGCAGTCTTCAAGCTAGGTACGTGTGTGTGTTCATGAGCTTGGATTCATTCACAATATCTCTGCATCATTCCAGATGCACTACAAAAGAAGATTGTAGCAATTCACACATAACAAACAGGTTATTATTATTACTGGTTTAAAATTTTTTATCTTATAGCATGAAGTTAGACAGTTTTTGTGGAAGTAAAAAAAACAAAATCACATCACATGACACCATAAATCACATAACATCACATGACAATACACCACATCCAACCCCATTACACTACAACACATCCAACCTTATGAAACCCCAACCCCACCACATCCAACTGCCTTACACTACATCCCACCACACCTCCAACCACACCCAACACTCCACCACATCCAACCACACCAAACACTACACCACATCAAACAATCATCTACATCCAACCACACCAAACACTCCACTAAATCCAACCATATCCAACCACACCAAACACTCCACCACACCCAACCACATCAAACACTCCACCACACCCAACCACACCAAACAATCCACCACATCCAGCCACACCAAACACTCCACCACACCCAACCACATCAAACACTCCACCACATCCAACCATTTCAAACGCTCTACCACATTTAACCATACCAAACACCCAACCACATCAAAACCCCACCACATCCAACCACACAAAACACTCCACCACACCCAACCAAATCAAACACTCCACCATATCCAACCACATCAAGATCCTACCACATCCAACCACACAAAACACTCCAACACACCCAACCAAATCAAACACCCCACCACATCCAACCCCACCAAACACTCCACCACACCCAACCACACCAAACAATCCACTCCATCCAACCACATCATACACTCCACCACACCCAACCACATTACACAGATGGATTTCGTTTGAGTCATGGCAGTGCATCAGTATACCTGAGGAATTTGTCAACCCCACGCACCTAAATATTCTTCGCCCTTCCCCTGTGTGTGTGTGTGTGTGTGTGTGTGTGTGTGTGTGTGTGTGTGTGTGTGTGTGTGTGTGTGTGTGTGTGTGTGTGTGTGTGTGTGTGTGTGTGTGTGTGTGTGTGTGTGTGTGCGTGATTTATGATCTCAATGCACGTAAGGAAACAAAAAAAGCAAAAAAAGGATTTGCTAGAGGTCGATATAACAGCGACTACGATAACTCAGACAACAAAAACAACTCTGTTCAAAGGCTTTCTTGCATGCTTCCCGGTTGCAACAATATAGCTGCCAATAAAGCTGGTTTAGCTAACCATGTAAGAAAAAGGCACAGAACTCAAGAAAGTATCCTATGTCAGTATTGCGGGCTGAGTTTCAAACGACAAGGCATTCACAACCACCAAAAGAAATGTTCTACTCTCAATTCTTCTGTGCGCCTGCCTCACGGTGGATAAATGCAGAAGTGTGCGCGTGTGTGTGTGTGTTCGTTTGTTTATCTGATCCCGACTCCTTATTTTTTTTGTTCTAATAACTTTTATTTCTTTAAAATTTGTTGAGCATCTAGGTCAGTCCAAGTATAAAGGTCATTTTAAAGGTTAAATAAGTTAGCGGGTGGGCAACAAGAAACCATATATGACATTTGACCTTGAAATAAACTAGATAATAGGGTTCTCTATATGAAAATTCAACCTTTTAACGTCCCCTACCCTTACCATCATCCTTTTCTCTCCTATCAATTATTCTTTCCTTTTATTTCTCTTCATCATCACTTCTCTTCTTTCCATTATCTTCATTCATTCTAACTTTTTTCCCAATTTTAGCCTCTTCATCATCTTCTTTATTTTTCACCATCTCCCTACAGATCAGCATTGGAGTCAAGGCACTTCCTACCCTCAACCCACCTCACCACTATACATGTGTCTTCACCCTCCAACCTTCTTCTACATCTTCATCATCGTCTTTTTTTTCTTCTTTTTCACTATTATCTCCTTCTTTTTCATCTTTTTCGTCTTCCTCTTTTTCATCTTCTTCCTCTTCATTCTTATCTTCTTCTTCATCCTCATCGTCTTCATTATCAAGCGCATCTCAGGTGTCTTTTGGACAAATCAAGTGTCTTCCACCAAAGAATATTGATACTCTTATGTCACGTGAAAAAGGTGCTGATGATGATGATGGTGTGATGATGGTGTGATGATGATGATGGTGTTGCTGACAGACGAGATGGTGATGTCATTGGGGATAAAGTCTTCAGAAACTGGAACCATCTTCCTATCTTCCACTATCACTTTTCACCACTGTTCCGTTTTGCGTAGGTGGGTACCAAAAAGTGGGTTGAGGATGGGCGGGAGTGAGGATGGATTATGGGTGGGAGGGAGTGAGGATGGATTGTGGGTGAGAGGGAGTGAGAATGGATTGGAGGTGGGAGAGGATGACGAAGATTGGTGAAAAGAATTTCTTTCAAATCATTTAGGAATTGATTGAAATTCGTGAAAAATTGAAACCAAAAAAAAATGAAAAATAAGAAATAATGAATCATCAATAAAGAGACATTTTTTTGATGCACTTATTTCCAGCAAAATCTTTCTGTTTTTCTCTATCCTTCTATATTCTTTATTGTCCTTCCATATTTTTTTATGTCTTTCTATATTCATCTATGTGCTTCTGTTTCTCGCTGTATTTCCATATGTCCTACTGTATTTGTTTTTGTCTTTTCCAGTGTGTCCCTTTGTTTTTGTTTGTGTCTTTTTCAGTGTGTCCCTTTGTTTTTGTTTGTGTCTTTTTCAGTGTGTCCCTTTGTTTTTGTTTGTGTCTTTTTCAGTGTGTCCCTTTGTTTTTGTTT
>OZ038320.1:144289-151789 GCA_964035795.1 Pterobdella sp. o SKG-2022 | reverse complement strand
TGTTGAATTCTCTCATTCCTCAACCAAAAAGGCTTTCGTGCAAACAAAGAATGCTTTGATCAGATATAAGTGGCAAGAATGCTGATACAGAAAGCCCGAGAATTCAATAGACCACTATATTTTTGCTTCATCCACCTACAAAAAGCGTATGATTCGATAAACAGGGAAGCACTGTGGCAATCTCTCAGAAGATCTTTAGTCTTGTTGTTTTGTAGAAACCCAGTGCTTTCATGCATTTTCCCACATTTTCGATCACCATCTTAAACACCTAAGGAAGGATATTGCTCACAAAGATTGACTGCTACATTAAAGGCCTGATGACTTGATTGAGTGCACCCGGATAAGTCAGGGGGGTTAGTGAAGTCTGCATGAGCACTTGTGATCCCATCAAACTCTACATTATATATTATCAGCTTTGTTTCTGAATTGAATCTTGTAATTTTGTCTGACGTTGCCATCCTTACGCTAATTGGGCCAATTTTGTTCGAACATTTTAACCATTACGTTAACTCATACTCAACCACGCCGCACCACATTAGACCAAACCTCAACACCTCACATTACATCATACCACACTATACCTCCCTTCTACCTCCACACCACAATACACCTCTCTCTCCTACCTCCACACCACAGTACACCTCCCCCTCCTACCTCCACATCAAAGTTCTTTTCAACTCTTCAGTGCTTGATGATGTGCATGGTTTTAAAGGTGAGTGGGTGAGTGGTCTCAAAAGTGGGTGAGTGTAGGTTCTCCTAATATTTTTTTTTTTGCTTTTTTTTTTTTTTCGAGAATTTTTTCAATTATTTTTTTTTCGAATTTATTTTTTTTTTTGTTATTATTTTTCCTTATCATGTTGTTGGTCATGATGATGATCTCCGGGCAATAAAGTCCCTTTATCGGCATGTATCTCTATCGCGAAAGAATTGTTCATAAAAAATATTACTATCATAAAATAATAATAACAACAATAATAATAATAATAATAATAATAATAATAATAATAATAATAATAATAATAATAATAATAATAATAATAATAATAATAATAATAATAGAAATAATAATAATAGAAATAATAATAATAGAAATAATAATAATAATAATAATAATAATAATAATAATAATAATAACAATAACAATAATAATAATAACAATAATAATAATAACAATAATAATAATAATAATAATAATAATAATAATAATAACAATAATAATAATAATAATAATAATAATAATAACAATAATAATAACAACAATAATAATAATAATAATAATAATAATAATAATAATAATAATAATAATAATAATAATGCTTGAATAAAGGAAAAATAAAAAAAGAATAATATTTGAAACATGAGCAAAAGTGGGAGGAGGAATGATAATGATCGAGAGTGAAAAAAAGGAGTCTGAGGGGTCCCGAGAGAGGCAGGTCTACACGTGGTCGAGATGTATCCTCAAGAGAACCAAATCTGCCTCAACACCTCCCGTTCTTTCTCTTCAAAAGGAGAACCTCAAATGAGGCCATATTTTTATGGCCTGCCTCCACCAAGACCCGGACTGGTGAAAAAGGGCTCAGCTGCTTCTCGCAGGAGATGTGGAAAGCAACCCGGAAACCCATGTGGTACTGTGCTATATGTACACATAAAATCACCTCATATCAAACCTCCATCCAATGCAATCATACCACCCCTCACTGGATTCACCTCAAATGCTCACACATCAAACTCAAATCCTACTCACCCTCATTCATATGTCACACACATTAAATCCCTACACTAAAAATTTCTCCCCACTGACACAATCTAATACAAAAAACCCTCCACACACATCAACAAACCAAACCAACCACCCAAAACCAACCAACTACCCTTTTAACAATACCAAACAACATCAACATAATACAGCTCAACGTCAACTCAATCACCAAGAAAACAACTGAACTCACCCACCTAATACACATTATCATACTACAAGAATCCAACCTCAACAGCAAACACAAAACCCCACACATCCTTTCTCAGCCATTAGACTAGACAGACCTTCATCCCAAAAAGGTGGAGGTCTGCTAACCTACATCAACAACAACATAACCTACTCACAAATCCCCACTTCCACAAACCTGACCACCAACAACATCGAACTTCTCACAATAAAAGTACACCTCAAGCACACGAATCTACACATTTCAAACGTCTACATCCTACCCAACACCAACAACATAGACAACTCAATCACCAACTTCTTCATCCACTTCACAAGCCTTCCCAATTCCATAATCACGGGTGAATTTAACGCCCACTTCCAAACATGGCACTCTCCTTTCACGAACCACAGAGGCCAACTCCTAACCTCACTCATCCTCAATTCAAACCACATCATTTTCAACCAAAACACTCCCACCCGACTACCATTCAACTTAAATCAACAAACCACCTCCCCCGACATCACCACATCAGACACCACATAACCTGCCAACCTCACTTGGCAAACACTTAAAGCCTTGAACTCCGACCATCTTCCCATTCTCATCACATTCAAAATCAAATACAAAATACCTACAACTAAACCCCTTAGAACTCTCACTAACTACAAGAAAGCCAACTTGCCCCAATTCACCAAACACATAGAACACACCCTCAAAAACACCTCTCTCCACGAAGACCCCCACACAGCTAACCACCTCATCACAAACCCCATACTCACATCAGACCGAATAAACATCCCTAAAGGAATAATAAAACCCACCCACACTCCACTCCCCGAAAGCACCATCCCACTCATATCGAAACGAAACCACACCAGAACCCTCAATAACAAAGATTTCTCACTACCCACAATCAACCGGCACATCACCCACCTCATTCAACAACACAAAAAACAAAAATGGAAAAAGCACCTGAAAGCCGACTGGGACCCCAAGAAAAAATCTCACATCCTATGGTCCACAGTAAAAGCTCTCAACCCCAAAAAACCTACCACTTCCACCAATACAACCATCACTCACAAAACCAAAACAGCCCACACAGACACACAAAAAGCCAACACACTAAATAAATATTTTAAATCAACCAGGCTGCCGACAACACACATCAAAACACACAAACATCAAATCAGAAGTTCCCAAGAGGGCATCCTATCACCCATTCTATTCAACATATACCTCTCAGACATACCACTTCCCAAAAGCAGCTCACTCAACCTCATCACCTACGCAGACGACATCACCATAACATCATCCCACCCCAACACCAACACAGCCACCCAGAACCTTTTCCCATATCTTAACGAGGTACACACACGGGCCCACAATAACAACCTACAAATCGACCCTACCAAAACCACATCAACTCTTAAGACCTCAGACCCATCAGAATAGAACAAACCCCTTAACATCCACATCAACAACGTTCCCATCCCCACCACCTCCAACCCTACCATCCTTTGCTTAACTTTTGACCCCAAACTAAAATACTCCACCCACACAGACAACACCATCACTAAAGCAAAAAAAACACTCAATCTCCTAAAACTCCTCACATCAACACACTGGGGAAAAAGCAAAGAAACACTCATCACCACATACAAAACATTACTTCTTCCCATCATCGAATGCGCCTACACCATCTGGTCACCCATCATCTCATCCACCTCTCTCAACAAACTCCAAAAAATCCAAAACGCAGCCCTTGAGTACAATCACTGGCTGCACCCTAGACATCAACCTCCAACACCTCCACTCAGAGACCAAAATCCTCCTACTCCAAAACCATCTCAAACTTCACGCATCACAACGCACACAAAAAGCCTCCCATCCCACTCATCACACAAGAAGCCCACCCCAGCTACAAAAAACAATCCACATTCAACAACAACATCAACTACACCCTAAACATACCCTCCTCCACCCAGACCACCTCTCACACACAAATAAAAAACTACATGAAAACCATACACACAAAAATAGTACACGGCTACATATCATCCACTCAACAAAATTCTCAGCAAGCAACCCCCACCTATTCATAAATCAGAAACCACCCTAGACCACCACACTCGCCGCACTCTCGCCCAACTCAGATCAAATAGATCACCTTTCATCCTCTCATACCTCAACAAAATCTCACCCTCATCTCACCCTTCACCTCTTCATCTGCCCCAAATATGTACCACACTGAGCCCCAAGGGTTTGTGGACCGACCCCGCGAGAGCGGCTGAGCTTCTTGACCACTGGACGGTCTTGATGGGGACAAGAAGAGCACCCAACTAGACTAGGGTGCTCGGGGTAAAAAAAAAAAAAAGGAGTCTGAAGGGACTTTATTAATGAGGGACTGATAGCACGAATAATAATATTGATAAAAGTAACTGAGGAAAGTTTTTAACACAAAAAGAAACAATTTTAAAAATAAAGGGAAAAATGACAAAATATGCGGTAATTTTTCATATCCACTCATGAAAAAAATAAGATCATAGCTGATCAAATTCATAATAAGCTGAAAAAACTCATAATAAATGGGAGTGGTACAAGGAAGCCGTCAACTTTTAGAACTCCAATCAATCGCAACAATATCTCAATATAAAAGTAATAATATTAATATCATAATAATATTAATAAAATCATAATAATAATAACATCATAATAATAATATTAATGGCATCATAATAATAATATTAATGACATCATAATGATAGAAAAAAGTCATAAGAAACTGAGCATGTAAGATGGCAAATGATGTCATAATGTGAGTATAAAAATGTAGATGAAGTTCTAGTAGCAACTTTAAAAAGATTTGAATTCATGAAAAGTCACAGTGGGGGACACATAAAAATAGAAACTTGGAGATCCACACAAACACACAAAGCTGCAAAGCAGAAGATGACACCCCATGCTTGCAGAAACCATTTTGGACTTTTGCCCCTTCGAAATGAATAATTTGCACGTTGCATGGAGCATTCTGGACTTGGTGCATGGAGCATTCTGGACTTGGTGCATGGAGCATTTTGGGTTTGGTGCATGGAGCATTTTAGGTTTGGCGCATAGAGCAATCTTGACTTTTTGCATTGAGCATTTTGGGTTTGATGCATGGAGCATTTTGGGTTTGATGCATAGGGCATTTTGGGTTTGGTGCATGGAGCATTTTGGGTTTGGTGCATGGAACATTTTGGGTTTGATGCATAGGGCATTCTCGACTTGGTGCAAGAAGCATTTTGGACTTGGTGCATGGAACATTCTGGGCTTCATACATTTTCAATAATGTTTGGTAAATTTTATGTCTGGTATTCGTGTTTCATTTTCAAAAAAATATTTTTTTTGGAAGAATAACAAAAAAAGGAGATGGTCGTTTTGTTGTTAATTCATGTTGCCATTGTTTTTGTATTGTTTTTTTTGTTTTTGTTGTTGTCGTTCTTATTTTTATTATTTTCGTTGTTAATATGGTTATTTTTGTTGTTATTTTTGTTGTTGTTGTTGTTATTGACATGATAAGAAAGGGTGTGTTTGTTACGGCTCGTATTGTAAAGATGATTTGAACTGCTGGTTGTCCGTTGATTAATATGGTGGTAGATAGATAAGTAGATAGATAGATAGATAGTTAGATAGATAGATAGATAAATATATAGATAAATATATAGATAGATAGATAGATAGATAGATAGTTAGATAGATAGATAGATAGATAAATAGATAGATAAATAGATAGATAGATAGATAAATAGATAGATAGATAGATAAATATATAGATAAATATATAGATAGATAGATAGATAGATAGATAGTTAGATAGATAGATAGATAGATAAATAGATAGATAAATAGATAGATAGATAGATAAATAGATAGATAGATAGATAGATAGATAGATAGATAGATAGATAGATAGATAGATAGATAGATAGATAGATAGATAGATAGATAGATAGATAGATAGATAGATAGATAGATAGATAGATAAATAGATAGATAGATAGATAGATAGATAGATAGATAGATAGATAGATAGATAGATAGATAGATAGATAGATAGATAGATAGAGAGATAGATAGATAGATAGATAGATAGATAGATAGATAGATAGATAGATAGATAGATAGATAGATAGATAGATAGATAGATAGATAGATAGATAGATAGATAGATAGATAGATAGATAGATAGATAGATAGATAGATAGATAGATAGATAGATAGATAGATAGATAGATAGATAGATAGATAGATAGATAGATAGATAGATAGATAGATAGACAGACATACATTCTACAGTGCGCATATACAACTGCACAATGGAGGCGACGGATTGCTCTACATGCATCACACTTCCTTCCTGTTCTTGGTGTCTTGACGTTACTGAAGGAGTTTGTACGAATCATGGTGAGTGCTCACATGCCACCAAAAAGTGCCCTTCTCCCATGATC
Source organism: Pterobdella sp. o SKG-2022 (assembly GCA_964035795.1). Taxonomy (NCBI): domain Eukaryota; kingdom Metazoa; phylum Annelida; class Clitellata; order Hirudinida; family Piscicolidae; genus Pterobdella; species Pterobdella occidentalis. The sequence goes on along the minus strand of OZ038320.1, from coordinate 145,374 downwards.
ACCAAGGTAGTGACGTCACTACACTTCATCACCACATGACCACCACACCACGTCATTCCATCTCTCATATCAAACCACATTCCAGCAAACCCATCACACCACGTCATCCCATCACGCCATAATATATAATAAGGTTCAACCATCTTGGAGTCCTTTGGGAGGAAACATTCATGTCACTATTATGGGGAGAGATCTGATGGGGTGAGTGGTGTGATGTGGTGTGGTGTGATGTGGTGTTGTATGGTGGTGTGGTGTGATGTGGTGTTGTGTGGTGGTGTGGTGTGATGTGGTGTGGTGGTGTGATGTGGTGTAGTCTGGTGGGATGTCTTGTGGTGTGATGTAATTTGGTGTGGTGGTGTGACGTGGTGTGATGTGGTGTGGTGTGATGTGATGTGGTGGTGTGGTGTGATGTGGTGTGGTGGTATGATGTGTTGTGATGTGGTGTAGTGTGGTGTGATGTTGTGTGGTGTGATGTAGTGCGGTGTGATGTGGTGTGGTGGTGTGATGTGGTATGATGTGGTGTGGTGTAGTGTGGTATGATGTGGTGTGGTGGTGTGATGTTGTGTTTATTTTTTTCAAAATTTTCACACGAAAAAGTTTCAACAGATCAAAGATAATTTTGTTGAAAAAACTTTAAACTTAAAATTTGAAAAATTGAACAAAAATCTCGTGTTTTAATCGAATTTATTTTTAAACAAAAGTCATCTTAATTGATGTACGCACCCGGTTTTAGCGCAAAATAACATTTCCATTTGTCTACTCATATTTTGTTTTTTTTTTAGTTCTTTTTACTTTGAAATAAATAACATTTCAGTGGGGAACTCATTTGTCATTTTTACTATGTCTCTCATTCCTATTATTACTTTGTTATGTTTTACCCTTATTATTTTCGCGCACTTTTGAAAGTTTATTGTTCCCTTTAATTGTGCCATTATTGTTTATTGAGGCATTTTTCTTCATGTTTGTTCCTTAAATTTTTTTTCGTCTTTGTTTTCACGGTACAGTTAATCAAAAGCTTTATACTTCAATTTTTTCATTATCAAATTTACCGAGAGTAGCATTCTTAATACTACATGACATTTGAG
>OZ038320.1:111789-136789 GCA_964035795.1 Pterobdella sp. o SKG-2022 | reverse complement strand
TTGTAATCCACTCTTTTTCTCTAATATTTTTCTTTTTTGGTAAACAGCTATTGATGGCATTAATGAATGTAGATTTGAACCGGCACCATATTTGTTCAACTGAACCTTCCTGGTTAGTTTCTAGTATATTATTGTTCAACTCATGTTTGAAATTGTTTATTGTTTGTATGGATAGATCTTTAGGATTTGTAATGAAATTAAGACATATTATTGTTGAGGTTTTGTTTTTTATGTTTTTTTCGATAGTTGGATAGAAGATATTATTATGTTATGATCTGAAATGTACTTGGTCTTCTTGTATGCTCTTGTATCAGTAACTAGTGAACGATATTCTTGGTTGATTAGGACATAGTCCACACATGCCCTCCTTTTTGCCCCGGATGAGACCATGTCCATTGATGAATCTTCTTGTGGGGGAATATCGTATTGGTAATAACAAGGCCATTTTGATTACACAGATCAACCAGTTTTGTTCCATTTTGATTTTTTTTATCTGGGTTGTGTGGGCTATGTAGTCTGGAAGGTGTTGTTGAAGGTCCTAACCTAGCGTTAAAGTCTCCAAGTGTGATTATGACATCCTTTTGGTTTGTTTCGGCAACTAAATTCTGAAGTTTTTCATAGAAGTGTTCAGCTTCAATGGCTACGTCGACTTCAGTGCAATGATGCTCATGTATTTCTAACTGCAACCTTTATTTCAAAAGTCTTTCGGATAGAGAGTTAAAAGTCTCATTTTTTTTGAACCCCATTCGCATTTTGTTTCTCAACACCACCGTTACTCCTCTTTGGTTGCCACTTCTTTTTTCATCAAGCCCAGAAAAGATAATGGTAGATTCTTCTAGCTCTAGTACACCACTTCCTTGCCACTGAACGTTCGAGAGTGCCAACAACGATAAATTTTTCAGTCTCATTGTTTCAATAACATTTAAAAGTTTTCCATTAAATTTTGTTGGTTTACCCGAACTTTGAACGTTCCAACAAGCGATTTTCAATTTGTCCAATTTCTTCAGTTTTTCTGAGGATTTCTGATGTGGTGTATATTATCAAACTTGTTAGAGATCAGCTTAACGAAGTTTCTTTTTAATTTTGATTTGTTTTGATTATTTCAAATTTCAATTTATTTTCTTTGTTCACTTTTAACCAGCTATACCAAAAATGCCATCTTTGTTTACTTCTTCCAGAACTTTATTAAACTTAAAGTTTTACAATTATGAGCTTATTTATGAATTTTTTGTTATTTTAAATTATTTATTAAATTAAATTTGAATTTTTCAAAGTCAATTTTGGTTAGATTAGCTTAACTTTTTATTTGCGATGTTACGAACTTTTAATTGTGTGAAACTTTTTAATTTTCCAAGCAAAACTGTTCACTGATTATTTTAATTTCGGTTAGGTTTATTTGAATAGAATTTTCAGCCTTTAAATTTAATGAAATTCGAAAAAAATCACGGAGCCATCTTACTCTTGACTCTCTCTCACACACACACACACACACACACACACACACACACACACACACACACACACACACACACACACACACACACACACACACACACACACACACACACACACACAAACACACACACACACACACACACACTAACACACCTTCAAACACAGAGACCGGAAGTGACATCTTTGACACCGAAAGTAGGACCAATATCAGGGGGCACGGTTTTGAAGCTTGGAGGCAGAAACTTGGATGTAGGGGTGCATCCTGTGGTGCACGTGACAGGAAGAAGGTGTCACGTGATCAAGTGAGTTTTTTTTAAATCTTTTTTTTTGTATAGTTTTGCATTCGAATTTTTTATGTGCGAATTCTTCGCTTGCTCTATTTTTTTCCGTCATAACTTCTTGTCCTATGTGATACTAGTTGCATTCAAGTTTTATGAATTCAAGTTCACTTTTAATCACCCCAGTTTCAACGGGTCGGCCATCTTGTGCAGAACACACAAACTCAAAAAACACAACAAAAATAATGGAAAATCACGTCAATTTTTGGAAACAATGAAAACACTTCTACTGCTGACCAATCAGAGCGTATCAATCCTTTTGGGTCAAAGTTCAATTAGGACGAATTTGACGTTTGCATGGAGACCTGACCCCACCATCACCAACATCGCCCCCAACTACACCTTCGCCAGGTATCAAAGCTTAAAAAATGTTCATCTTGAGTGGTTCAGGTTCCAATCGATTGTTACTTTCATAAGACCTGGTGTGACCTAGTTTGCTGTCACATGACTCAAATCTTGTCTTTGTATTTTGGACTGTTTTTGTCGCAACAATTTGAGCCCCAACACCCTTTAGTGAAGATGCAGTAAGAGATAGGTGCACTGTTATAGATGTAATGTGCTATTTATAAAGTTCTTTTTCTTCGTAATTTAAGCGCTAAAATTTTAATTTTGTAAAAATTCACTGCGCAACTATTGCTTATTGTCGGTCGACGCGGGATCGAAGCCGGTAACTTCAGGTAATTAGTCTTCTGCTCTACCAACTGAGCTATACGGCCGACAAATGCAATGAAACCGAGGCTTCAATATGGTTGGTTTTTTAAAGGGATCAGTTGAGCAGTTATTCAAAAATCGAGATTAAGTTTGAAATTTTAATTCAGCGGGAACTTATAGTAAAAAAATATATCAAACGAATTAGTAAGACTCACTTTAAGTTGTTCATCCACCATGCTTGAATTCAAGAAATGCAGAAGCCACAACAAAGAAGAAATATGTTACTACTGCAAGGACCTTTTTGCTCATTTCTGCCTGCCACCTTCAACTACTCTATTCTCCCAAAATTTTTTAAATTCTTAATATTTTTTTCAAAACCTTTTTTTCCCATTCAATATTGCTCTCTTAAAAATTTCAAACTCTTGATCAACTGTGAGAAGGGCAGCATTCATTGAGGCAGTTTGGTGGCGGTGGTGCTTGGAGGCATTTGATACGTATTGTGGTTAAAAATTTAGAATGTACATTTCATATATGTAGAAAATTACTAAAGTTATAATTTTGATAGTAACACCAGAATACTCTCGATCGTGAAGTTCTTTGAAATTATTGTTCATGAGAGCATGTTGATAATTGTCAGTGGAGGAATAGTGTTGAAGGTGGAGGGCAGAAGTTTGGGCTGCATTGAGTCTCCCAAAATGGTGCTGCGTGGAGAAGCGGGTAAAATCGTCTCGAGGGTGCGTGTTTTGATTAATTTGTGTGTTATATGAACTACCTGCAAAAGCACCTTACAAAACATTAGGCAACACATCATCTTATATAACAAAAATTTCATCGTTTCACATCACATCATCTCACCAAATCACATCACATTTTACCACATCACATCTCAACAGATCATACCTCACCACATCACATCTCAACATATAACATCTGACTACATCACATCACAACATATGACACGACATCACATCACATCACACCCCATCACATCTCACCACATCACACCACACCACATCACACCACAAGACATCCCACCAGACCACACCACATCACACCATACTACATCACATCACACCACACCACCACACAACACCACATCACACCATACTACATCACATTACATCACACTACACCACATCACACCACACCACATCTCACTCACTACCTCACATCAAATCACACCGCATCACATCACACCACATCACATCATTTCACACCACACCAAATCATATCACATCACACCGCACCACATCCACTACACCACACCTCACCACACCCCATCAAACCACACCATATCACATCACACCACATCAAAGCATATCACATCACGCCACACCAGACCACATCACACCGCACCACATCACATCACACCACATCACAACAAATCACATCACAACACACAATATCTTACCAAACCACATCACACCACATCACATCACAGCACCTCACATCACACCACATCACATCATTTCACATCACACCACATAACACCATATCACATCATACCATATCACATCACACCGCATCACATCACATCACATCACAACAAATCACATCACACCACACCATCTCACACCACACCACATTTCACCACACCACATCTCATCTCACCACATCACACTACAGTGCTCGAAAGCATCAGACTTTTTCATTACATGTCAAGTCCCTGACCTCAGACCCCACCTCAATATGAATAATAAAAACAACGTCATCGCCGGAGAAAGAGTAGTCAACAATACAGAATCAGAGACTATTTCAACAAACAAATCAACAATTGCAAGCACACACACAAACAAAGATGGAACCACAAGCACACAAACAAACAGACACACAGACACTCTGATTAGCAAATACAACATATCATTTTTGATGGATGGAGTGAAAACTGTGAGAGACTTGGCAAGCAACTTTCCGGATGTAGGTCACATACTGCATGTGGTAAAAGACCCTACCCTGGTGCCCCTCGGAACTCTTCTTTTCCGGGGACGCCCTTTGCTCATCATGGTACGCCATCTATGTTGTTCGAGAAATCCTTTTGATTAATCTAATTGTATTCTGTTTTTTCAGCAATACTAGAGGTAAGCTGTTGTCGATGGGTGTGTGTGAAGGGTGTGATGTTGTGTATATGTGTGTGAAAGGTGTGATGTTGGAGGTGGATGTGTGAGGGGTGTGATGTTGTGGGTGTAAATGAAGTGTGTGATTTTATGGGTGGGTGTGATGTTGTGGGTGGGTTTGCGAGGGTTGTGACGTTGTGGATGTGTGTAGAGATGTGTTTGTGTGTGTGGGGTGGGGGAAGGAGGGTGAAAGGAAGGTTCTGAAAAGCATCAGCTTTGTTGCTCATGTGTCAACTTGCTTAACAATAAAAAAAATAATGATCGCTATCACCATCATTAATATTACCACTATCCTCACCATCATTACTATCACCACCATCCTCATCATCATTACTATCACCACCATCCTCATCATCATTACTATCACCACCATCCTCATCATTATTACTATCACCACCATCCTCATCATCATCCTCATCATCATCATGAAACACAAACATGTGACACGTGTTCCAGGGAAGCAACTTGGGCTCAGAAGATGTGGAAGTGAGAGTGGGAGGAGTCAAATGCCATTTGATTCACAAAACCAACCAATCACTACGCTGCCTCCCTCCTTCCGCCCCGCCTATTCAACGTGACGTCATGACGTATAATAATTTTAAAATTAATTATAATCAAAAAATAATTTTTGATAAAAAACTAAGTCGAAAAAATATAAATAAGTTCGAGATGGAAAATGAAGAACTAGCATGGGCGTATCAGGTAGGTGGAGGGGGGAGGGAGGAGGAGAATTATGATAGGAAGGACGAGGACGAAGAGGAAGAAGATGGTTATATTTATGGAAGTGATAATATCTATGGAACCACCAATGAGCGTGATTATGTTGCTGGCACGAATAATGGTGATAAAAAAGATATCAGTGGAAAATATAGTGATATTAACAAAGATGCAGTTAATGGAAAAAATAAAGGGAATAACAATAAAGATGGAAATAGCAACAATAATAATGGAAATAGAGATAATAAAAGTAAAAATAAAAAGAATAAGGATAAAGTTGCTGGCAGGGAGAACCGTAGCGAGAGCAACAATAAAGACATCAAAAGACCACAAGAAGATGCTGCAAGAGATAATAATAATAGCTCTAATTATTTAATGGTTGAAAGGGCTTGGAGTGATGACGTCAGACGAGATGGCGATGATTATGATGGTGATAGAGGAAGCTATGAAGAGGAGAAAAGGGATGTTGAGAGACTGGCAAGAATCATTGTAAGGATCGTGTGCATGAGAGATGTTGTCCTTTTATTCATCTATCCACCCTCCCAGGTGCGCATCGACAATTTGATCTTCCATGTTGGGTATTTGAAGTACAAGCCCCCACCAAACATGGCTTCCAATGAGTTTTTGATAGGTGTGATGACGTCATTGCTGGGTGTGGCGTTGCTGGTGGGCATGGTGGTGGGTGTGGTAAGAAGGAGGGGGAGGAAAGATAAGTTCAAAAAATTGGATCTCAAATTGGATGTGTTAGATAAACCAGCACTGAGGGGTCAGTCGTGATGACGTCATTATCTCGAAAGCGCTTTTTTATGTTAATTTTTTTTGCAAAAATTCTCATGTTTATTTTTTGTATTCGTCAGTTTGCAGTGCAGGTTCTCATATTGTATTCGTCAGTTTGCATTGCAGGTTCTCATATTGTATTCTTCAGTTTGCAGTGCAGGTTCTCATATTGTATTCGTCAGTTTGCAGTGCAGGTTCTCATATTGCATTCTTCAGTTTGCAGTGCAGGTTCTCATATTGTATTCGTCAGTTTGCATTGCAGGTTCTCATATTGTATTCGTCAGTTTGCAGTGCAGGTTCTCATTTTGTATTCTTCAGTTTGCATTGCAGGTTCTCATATTGTATTCGTCAGTTTGCATTGCAGGTTCTCATATTGTATTCTTCAGTTTGCATTGCAGGTTCTCATATTGTATTCTTCAGTTTGCAGTGCAGGTTCTCATATTGTATTCTTCAGTTTGCATTGCAGGTTCTCATATTGTATTCGTCAATTTGCATTGCAGGTTCTCATATTGTATTCGTCAGTTTGCATTGCAGGTTCTCATATTGTATTCTTCAGTTTGCATTGCAGGTTCTCATATTGTATTCTTCAGTTTGCATTGCAGGTTCTCATATTGTATTCGTAAGTTTGCATTGCAGGTTCTCATATTGTATGCTTCAGTTTGCATTGCAGGTTCTCATATTGTATTCGTCAGTTTGCATTGCAGGTTCTCATATTGTATTCGTCAGTTTGCAGTGCAGGTTCTCATTTTGTATTCTTCAGTTTGCATTGCAGGTTCTCATATTGTATTCGTCAGTTTGCATTGCAGGTTCTCATATTGTATTCGTCAGTTTGCAGTGCAGGTTCTCATTTTGTATTCTTCAGTTTGCATTGCAGGTTCTCATATTGTATTCGTCAGTTTGCATTGCAGGTTCTCATATTGTATTCGTCAGTTTGCATTGCAGGTTCTCATATTGTATTCTTCAGTTTGCAGTGCAGATTCTCATATTGTATTCGTCAGTTTGCATTGCAGCTTCTCATATTGTATTCGTCAGTTTGCATTGCAGGTTCTCATATTGTATTCTTCAGTTTGCATTGCAGGTTCTCATATTGTATTCTTCAGTTTGCATTGCAGGTTCTCATATTGTATTCTTCAGTTTGCAGTGCAGGTTCTCATATTGTATTCTTCAGTTTGCATTGCAGGTTCTCATATTGTATTCTTCAGTTTGCATTGCAGGTTCTCATATTGTATTCGTAAGTTTGCATTGCAGGTTCTCATATTGTATGCTTCAGTTTGCATTGCAGGTTCTCATATTGTATTCGTCAGTTTGCATTGCAGGTTCTCATATTGTATTCGTCAGTTTGCAGTGCAGGTTCTCATTTTGTATTCTTCAGTTTGCATTGCAGGTTCTCATATTGTATTCGTCAGTTTGCATTGCAGGTTCTCATATTGTATTCGTCAGTTTGCATTGCAGGTTCTCATATTGTATTCTTCAGTTTGCAGTGCAGATTCTCATATTGTATTCGTCAGTTTGCATTGCAGCTTCTCATATTGTATTCGTCAGTTTGCATTGCAGGTTCTCATATTGTATTCTTCAGTTTGCATTGCAGGTTCTCATATTGTATTCTTCAGTTTGCATTGCAGGTTCTCATATTGTATTCTTCAGTTTGCATTGCAGGTTCTCATATTGTATTCGTAAGTTTGCATTGCAGGTTCTCATATTGTATGCTTCAGTTTGCATTGCAGGTTCTCATAATGTATTCGTCAGTTTGCATTGCAGGTTCTCATATTGTATTCGTCAGTTTGCAGTGCAGGTTCTCATTTTGTATTCTTCAGTTTGCATTGCAGGTTCTCATATTGTATTCTTCAGTTTGCAGTGCAGGTTCTCATATTGTATTCGTCAGTTTGCAGTGCAGGTTCTCATATTGTATTCTTCAGTTTGCATTGCAGGTTCTCATATTGTATTCTTCAGTTTGCATTGCAGGTTCTCATATTGTATTCGTAAGTTTGCATTGCAGGTTCTCATATTGTATGCTTCAGTTTGCATTGCAGGTTCTCATATTGTATTCGTAAGTTTGCATTGCAGGTTCTCATATTGTATTCGTCAGTTTGCAGTGCAGGTTCTCATTTTGTATTCTTCAGTTTGCATTGCAGGTTCTCATATTGTATTCGTCAGTTTGCATAGCAGGTTCTCATATTGTATTCTTCAGTTTGCAGTGCAGATTCTCATATTGTATTCGTCAGTTTGCATTGCAGCTTCTCATATTGTATTCGTCAGTTTGCATTGCAGGTTCTCATATTGTATTCTTCAGTTTGCATTGCAGGTTCTCATATTGTATTCTTCAGTTTGCATTGCAGGTTCTCATATTGTATTCTTCAGTTTGCATTGCAGGTTCTCATATTGTATTCTTCAGTTTGCAGTGCAGGTTCTCATATTGTATTCTTCAGTTTGCATTGCAGGTTCTCATATTGTATTCTTCAGTTTGCATTGCAGGTTCTCATATTGTATTCGTAAGTTTGCATTGCAGGTTCTCATATTGTATGCTTCAGTTTGCATTGCAGGTTCTCATATTGTATTCGTCAGTTTGCATTGCAGGTTCTCATATTGTATTCGTCAGTTTGCAGTGCAGGTTCTCATTTTGTATTCTTCAGTTTGCATTGCAGGTTCTCATATTGTATTCGTCAGTTTGCATTGCAGGTTCTCATATTGTATTCGTCAGTTTGCATTGCAGGTTCTCATATTGTATTCTTCAGTTTGCAGTGCAGATTCTCATATTGTATTCGTCAGTTTGCATTGCAGCTTCTCATATTGTATTCGTCAGTTTGCATTGCAGGTTCTCATATTGTATTCTTCAGTTTGCATTGCAGGTTCTCATATTGTATTCTTCAGTTTGCATTGCAGGTTCTCATATTGTATTCTTCAGTTTGCATTGCAGGTTCTCATATTGTATTCGTAAGTTTGCATTGCAGGTTCTCATATTGTATGCTTCAGTTTGCATTGCAGGTTCTCATAATGTATTCGTCAGTTTGCATTGCAGGTTCTCATATTGTATTCGTCAGTTTGCAGTGCAGGTTCTCATTTTGTATTCTTCAGTTTGCATTGCAGGTTCTCATATTGTATTCTTCAGTTTGCAGTGCAGGTTCTCATATTGTATTCGTCAGTTTGCAGTGCAGGTTCTCATATTGTATTCTTCAGTTTGCATTGCAGGTTCTCATATTGTATTCTTCAGTTTGCATTGCAGGTTCTCATATTGTATTCGTAAGTTTGCATTGCAGGTTCTCATATTGTATGCTTCAGTTTGCATTGCAGGTTCTCATATTGTATTCGTAAGTTTGCATTGCAGGTTCTCATATTGTATTCGTCAGTTTGCAGTGCAGGTTCTCATTTTGTATTCTTCAGTTTGCATTGCAGGTTCTCATATTGTATTCTTCAGTTTGCATTGCAGGTTCTCATATTGTATTCTTCAGTTTGCAGTGCAGATTCTCATATTGTATTCGTCAGTTTGCATTGCAGCTTCTCATATTGTATTCGTCAGTTTGCATTGCAGGTTCTCATATTGTATTCTTCAGTTTGCATTGCAGGTTCTCATATTGTATTCTTCAGTTTGCATTGCAGGTTCTCATATTGTATTCTTCAGTTTGCAGTGCAGGTTCTCATATTGTATTCTTCAGTTTGCATTGCAGGTTCTCATATTGTATTCGTCAGTTTGCATTGCAGGTTCTCATATTGTATTCGTCAGTTTGCATTGCAGGTTCTCATATTGTATTCTTCAGTTTGCATTGCAGGTTCTCATATTGTATTCTTCAGTTTGCAGTGCAGATTCTCATATTGTATTCGTCAGTTTGCATTGCAGCTTCTCATATTGTATTCGTCAGTTTGCATTGCAGGTTCTCATATTGTATTCTTCAGTTTGCAGTGCAGGTTCTCATATTGTATTCTTCAGTTTGCATTGCAGGTTCTCATATTGTATTCTTCAGTTTGCATTGCAGGTTCTCATATTGTATTCGTAAGTTTGCATTGCAGGTTCTCATATTGTATTCGTCAGTTTGCAGTGCAGGTTCTCATTTTGTATTCTTCAGTTTGCATTGCAGGTTCTCATATTGTATTCGTCAGTTTGCATTGCAGGTTCTCATATTGTATTCTTCAGTTTGCATTGCAGGTTCTCATATTGTATTCTTCAGTTTGCAGTGCAGGTTCTCATATTGTATTCGTCAGTTTGCAGTGCAGGTTCTCATTTTGTATTCTTCAGTTTGCATTGCAGGTTCTCATATTGTATTCGTCAGTTTGCATTGCAGGTTCTCATATTGTATTCGTCAATTTGCATTGCAGGTTCTCATATTGTATTCGCCAGTTTGCATTGCAGGTTCTCATATTGTATTCTTCAGTTTGCATTGCAGGTTGTCATATTGTATTCTTCAGTTTGCATTGCAGGTTCTCATATTGTATTCGTAAGTTTGCATTGCAGGTTCTCATATTGTATGCTTCAGTTTGCATTGCAGGTTCTCATATTGTATTCGTCAGTTTGAATTGCAGGTTCTCATATTGTATTCGTCAGTTTGCAGTGCAGGTTCTCATTTTGTATTCTTCAGTTTGCAGTGCAGGTTCTCATATTGTATTCGTCAGTTTGCATTGCAGATTCTCATATTGTATTCTTCAGTTTGCAGTGCAGATTCTCATATTGTATTCGTCAGTTTGCATTGCAGCTTCTCATATTGTATTCGTCAGTTTGCATTGCAGGTTCTCATATTGTATTCTTCAGTTTGCATTGCAGGTTCTCATATTGTATTCTTCAGTTTGCATTGCAGGTTCTCATATTGTATTCTTCAGTTTGCAGTGCAGGTTCTCATATTGTATTCTTCAGTTTGCATTGCAGGTTCTCATATTGTATTCGTCAATTTGCATTGCAGGTTCTCATATTGTATTCTTCAGTTTGCATTGCAGGTTCTCATATTGTATTCTTCAGTTTGCAGTGCAGATTCTCATATTGTATTCGTCAGTTTGCATTGCAGGTTCTCATCTTGTATTCGTCAGTTTGCATTGCAGGTTCTCATATTGTATTCGTCAGTTTGCAGTGCAGGTACTCATATTGTATTCTTCAGTTTGCATTGCAGGTTCTCATATTGTATTCTTCAGTTTGCATTGCAGGTTCTCATATTGTATTCGTAAGTTTGCATTGCAGGTTCTCATATTGTATTCGTCAGTTTGCAGTGCAGGTTCTCATTTTGTATTCTTCAGTTTGCATTGCAGGTTCTCATATTGTATTCGTCAGTTTGCATTGCAGGTTCTCATATTGTATTCTTCAGTTTGAATTGTAGGTTCTCATATTGTATTCTTCAGTTTGCAGTGCAGGTTCTCATATTGTATTCGTCAGTTTGCAGTGCAGGTTCTCATTTTGTATTCTTCAGTTTGCATTGCAGGTTCTCATATTGTATTCGTCAGTTTGCATTGCAGGTTCTCATATTGTATTCGTCAATTTGCATTGCAGGTTCTCATATTGTATTCGTCAGTTTGCATTGCAGGTTCTCATATTGTATTCTTCAGTTTGCATTGCAGGTTCTCATATTGTATTCTTCAGTTTGCATTGCAGGTTCTCATATTGTATTCGTAAGTTTGCATTGCAGGTTCTCATATTGTATTCTTCAGTTTGCATTGCAGGTTCTCATATTGTATTCGTCAGTTTGCATTGCAGGTTCTCATATTGTATTCGTCAGTTTGCAGTGCAGGTTCTCATTTTGTATTCTTCAGTTTGCATTGCAGCTTCTCATATTGTATTCGTCAGTTTGCATTGCAGGTTCTCATATTGTATTCTTCAGTTTGCATTGCAGGTTCTCATATTGTATTCGTCAGTTTGCAGTGCAGGTTCTCATTTTGTATTCTTCAGTTTGCATTGCAGGTTCTCATATTGTATTCGTCAGTTTGCATTGCAGGTTCTCATATTGTATTCTTCAGTTTGCAGTGCAGATTCTCATATTGTATTCGTCAGTTTGCATTGCAGCTTCTCATATTGTATTCGTCAGTTTGCATTGCAGGTTCTCATATTGTATTCTTCAGTTTGCATTGCAGGTTCTCATATTGTATTCTTCAGTTTTCATTGCAGGTTCTCATATTGTATTCTTCAGTTTGCAGTGCAGGTTCTCATATTGTATTCTTCAGTTTGCATTGCAGGTTCTCATATTGTATTCGTCAGTTTGCATTGCAAGTTCTCATTTTGTATTCGTCAGTTTGCATTGCAGGTTCTCATATTGTATTCTTCAGTTTGCAGTGCAGGTTCTCATATTGTATTCTTCAGTTTGCAGTGCAGATTCTCATATTGTATTCGTCAGTTTGCATTGCAGCTTCTCATATTGTATTCGTCAGTTTGCATTGCAGGTTCTCATATTGTATTCTTCAGTTTGCAGTGCAGGTTCTCATATTGTATTCTTCAGTTTGCATTGCAGGTTCTCATATTGTATTCTTCAGTTTGCATTGCAGGTTCTCATATTGTATTCGTAAGTTTGCATTGCAGGTTCTCATATTGTATTCGTCAGTTTGCAGTGCAGGTTCTCATTTTGTATTCTTCAGTTTGCATTGCAGGTTCTCATATTGTATTCGTCAGTTTGCATTGCAGGTTCTCATATTGTATTCTTCAGTTTGCATTGCAGGTTCTCATATTGTATTCTTCAGTTTGCAGTGCAGGTTCTCATATTGTATTCGTCAGTTTGCAGTGCAGGTTCTCCTTTTGTATTCTTCAGTTTGCATTGCAGGTTCTCATATTGTATTCGTCAGTTTGCATTGCAGGTTCTCATATTGTATTCGTCAATTTGCATTGCAGGTTCTCATATTGTATTCGTCAGTTTGCATTGCAGGTTCTCATATTGTATTCGTCAGTTTGCATTGCAGGTTCTCATATTGTATTCTTCAGTTTGCATTGCAGGTTCTCATATTGTATTCGTAAGTTTGCATTGCAGGTTCTAATATTGTATGCTTCAGTTTGCATTGCAGGTTCTCATATTGTATTCGTCAGTTTGCATTGCAGGTTCTCATATTGTATTCGTCAGTTTGCAGTGCAGGTTCTCATTTTGTATTCTTCAGTTTGCATTGCAGGTTCTCATATTGTATTCGTCAGTTTGCATTGCAGGTTCTCATATTGTATTCTTCAGTTTGCAGTGCAGATTCTCATATTGTATTCGTCAGTTTGCATTGCAGCTTCTCATATTGTATTCGTCAGTTTGCATTGCAGGTTCTCATATTGTATTCTTCAGTTCGCATTGCAGGTTCTCATATTGTATTCTTCAGTTTGCATTGCAGGTTCTCATATTGTATTCTTCAGTTTGCAGTGCAGGTTCTCATATTGTATTCTTCAGTTTGCATTGCAGGTTCTCATATTGTATTCGTCAATTTGCATTGCAGTTTCTCATATTGTATTCTTCAGTTTGCATTGCAGGTTCTCATATTGTATTCTTCAGTTTGCAGTGCAGATTCTCATATTGTATTCGTCAGTTTGCATTGCAGGTTCTCATCTTGTATTCGTCAGTTTGCATTGCAGGTTCTCATATTGTATTCGTCAGTTTGCATTGCAGGTTCTCATATTGTATTCTTCAGTTTGCATTGCAGGTTCTCATATTGTATTCGTCAGTTTGCATTGCAGGTTCTCATATTGTATTCGTAAGTTTGCATTGCAGGTTCTCATATTGTATTCGTCAGTTTGCAGTGCAGGTTCTCATTTTGTATTCTTCAGTTTGCATTGCAGGTTCTCATATTGTATTCGTCAGTTTGCATTGCAGGTTCTCATATTGTATTCTTCAGTTTGCATTGCAGGTTCTCATATTGTATTCTTCAGTTTGCAGTGCAGGTTCTCATATTGTATTCGTCAGTTTGCAGTGCAGGTTCTCATTTTGTATTCTTCAGTTTGCATTGCAGGTTCTCATATTGTATTCGTCAGTTTGCATTGCAGGTTCTCATATTGTATTCGTCAATTTGCATTGCAGGTTCTCATATTGTATTCGTCAGTTTGCATTGCAGGTTCTCATATTGTATTCTTCAGTTTGCATTGCAGGTTCTCATATTGTATTCTTCAGTTTGCATTGCAGGTTCTCATATTGTATTCGTAAGTTTGCATTGCAGGTTCTCATATTGTATGCTTCAGTTTGCATTGCAGGTTCTCATATTGTATTCGTCAGTTTGCATTGCAGGTTCTCATATTGTATTCGTCAGTTTGCAGTGCAGGTTCTCATTTTGTATTCTTCAGTTTGCATTGCAGGTTCTCATATTGTATTCGTCAGTTTGCATTGCAGGTTCTCATATTGTATTCTTCAGTTTGCAGTGCAGATTCTCATATTGTATTCGTCAGTTTGCATTGCAGCTTCTCATATTGTATTCGTCAGTTTGCATTGCAGGTTCTCATATTGTATTCTTCAGTTTGCATTGCAGGTTCTCATATTGTATTCTTCAGTTTGCATTGCAGGTTCTCATATTGTATTCTTCAGTTTGCAGTGCAGGTTCTCATATTGTATTCTTCAGTTTGCATTGCAGGTTCTCATATTGTATTCGTCAATTTGCATTGCAGGTTCTCATATTGTATTCTTCAGTTTGCATTGCAGGTTCTCATATTGTATTCTTCAGTTTGCATTGCAGGTTCTCATATTGTATTCGTCAGTTTGCATTGCAGGTTCTCATATTGTATTCGTCAGTTTGCATTGCAGGTTCTCATATTGTATTGTTCAGTTTGTAGTGCAGGTTCTCATATTGTATTCGTCAGTTTGCATTGCAGGTTCTCATATTGTATTCGTCAGTTTGCATTGCAGGTTCTCATATTGTATTCTTCAGTTTGCATTGCAGGTTCTCATATTGTATTCGTCAGTTTGCATTGCAGGTTCTCATATTGTATTCTTCAGTTTGCAGTGCAGGTTCTCATATTGTATTCTTCAGTTTGCATTGCAGGTTCTCATATTGTATTCGTCAGTTTGCATTGCAGGTTCTCATATTGTATTCGTCAATTTGCATTGCAGGTTCTCATATTGTATTCTTCAGTTTGCATTGCAGGTTCTCATATTGTATTCTTCAGTTTGCATTGCAGGTTCTCATATTGTATTCTTCAGTTTGCATTGCAGGTTCTCATATTGTATTCGTAAGTTTGCATTGCAGGTTCTCATATTGTATGCTTCAGTTTGCATTGCAGGTTCTCATATTGTATTCGTCAGTTTGCATTGCAGGTTCTCATATTGTATTCGTCAGTTTGCAGTGCAGGTTCTCATTTTGTATTCTTCAGTTTGCATTGCAGGTTCTCATATTGTATTCGTCAGTTTGCATTGCAGGTTCTCATATTGTATTCTTCAGTTTGCAGTGCAGATTCTCATATTGTATTCGTCAGTTTGCATTGCAGCTTCTCATATTGTATTCGTCAGTTTGCATTGCAGGTTCTCATATTGTATTCTTCAGTTTGCATTGCAGGTTCTCATATTGTATTCTTCAGTTTGCATTGCAGGTTCTCATATTGTATTCTTCAGTTTGCAGTGCAGGTTCTCATATTGTATTCTTCAGTTTGCATTGCAGGTTCTCATATTGTATTCGTCAATTTGCATTGCAGGTTCTCATATTGTATTCTTCAGTTTGCATTGCAGGTTCTCATATTGTATTCTTCAGTTTGCATTGCAGGTTCTCATATTGTATTCGTCAGTTTGCATTGCAGGTTCTCATATTGTATTCGTCAGTTTGCATTGCAGGTTCTCATATTGTATTGTTCAGTTTGTAGTGCAGGTTCTCATATTGTATTCGTCAGTTTGCAGTGCAGGTTCTCATATTGTATTCGTCAGTTTGCATTGCAGGTTCTCATATTGTATTCTTCAGTTTGCATTGCAGGTTCTCATATTGTATTCGTCAGTTTGCATTGCAGGTTCTCATATTGTATTCTTCAGTTTGCATTGCAGGTTCTCATATTGTATTCTTCAGTTTGCAGTGCAGGTTCTCATATTGTATTCTTCAGTTTGCATTGCAGGTTCTCATATTGTATTCTTCAGTTTGCATTGCAGGTTCTCATATTGTATTCTTCAGTTTGCAGTGCAGATTCTCATATTGTATTCGTCAGTTTGCATTGCAGGTTCTCATCTTGTATTCGTCAGTTTGCATTGCAGGTTCTCATATTGTATTCGTCAGTTTGCAGTGCAGGTTCTCATATTGTATTCTTCAGTTTGCATTGCAGGTTCTCATATTGTATTCTTCAGTTTGCATTGCAGGTTCTCATATTGTATTCGTAAGTTTGCATTGCAGGTTCTCATATTGTATTCGTCAGTTTGCAGTGCAGGTTCTCATTTTGTATTCTTCAGTTTGCATTGCAGCTTCTCATATTGTATTCGTCAGTTTGCATTGCAGCTTCTCATATTGTATGCTTCAGTTTGCATTGCAGGTTCTCATATTGTATTCGTCAGTTTGCATTGCAGGTTCTCATATTGTATTCGTCAGTTTGCAGTGCAGGTTCTCATTTTGTATTCTTCAGTTTGCATTGCAGGTTCTCATATTGTATTCGTCAGTTTGCATTGCAGGTTCTCATATTGTATTCTTCAGTTTGCAGTGCAGATTCTCATATTGTATTCGTCAGTTTGCATTGCAGCTTCTCATATTGTATTCGTCAGTTTGCATTGCAGGTTCTCATATTGTATTCTTCAGTTTGCATTGCAGGTTCTCATATTGTATTCGTGAGTTTGCAGTGCAGGTTCTCATTTTGTATTTTTCAGTTTGCATTGCAGGTTCTCATATTGTATTCGTCAGTTTGCATTGCAGGTTCTCATATTGTATTCTTCAGTTTGCAGTGCAGATTCTCATATTGTATTCGTCAGTTTGCATTGCAGCTTCTCATATTGTATTCGTCAGTTTGCAGTGCAGGTTCTCATATTGTATTCGTCAGTTTGCATTGCAGGTTCTCATATTGTATTCGTCAGTTTGCATTGCAGGTTCTCATATTGTATTGTTCAGTTTGTAGTGCAGGTTCTCATATTGTATTCGTCAGTTTGCAGTGCAGATTCTCATATTGTATTCTTCAGTTTGCATTGCAGGTTCTCATATTGTATCCGTCAGTTTGCATTGCAGCTTCTCATATTGTATTCGTCAGTTTGCATTGCAGCTTCTCATATTGTATGCTTCAGTTTGCATTGCAGGTTCTCATATTGTATTTTTCAGTTTGCAGTGCAGATTCTCATATTGTATTCGTCAGTTTGCATTGCAGCTTCTCATATTGTATTCGTCAGTTTGCATTGCAGGTTCTCATATTGTATTCGTCAGTTTGCAGTGCAGGTTCTCATATTGTATTCGTCAGTTTGCATTGCAGGTTCTCATATTGTATTCGTCAGTTTGCAGTGCAGATTCTCATATTGTATTCTTCAGTTTGCATTGCAGGTTCTCATATTGTATTCGTCAATTTGCATTGCAGGTTCTCATATTGTATTCGTCAGTTTGCATTGCAGGTTCTCATATTGTATTCTTCAGTTTGCATTGCAGGTTCTCATATTGTATTCTTCAGTTTGCATTGCAGGTTCTCATATTGTATTCGTAAGTTTGCATTGCAGGTTCTAATATTGTATGCTTCAGTTTGCATTGCAGGTTCTCATATTGTATTCGTCAGTTTGCATTGCAGGTTCTCATATTGTATTCGTCAGTTTGCAGTGCAGGTTCTCATTTTGTATTCTTCAGTTTGCATTGCAGGTTCTCATATTGTATTCGTCAGTTTGCATTGCAGGTTCTCATATTGTATTCTTCAGTTTGCAGTGCAGATTCTCATATTGTATTCGTCAGTTTGCATTGCAGCTTCTCATATTGTATTCGTCAGTTTGCATTGCAGCTTCTCCTATTGTATTCTTCAGTTTGCATTGCAGGTTCTCATATTGTATTCTTCAGTTTGCATTGCAGGTTCTCATATTGTATTCTTCAGTTTGCAGTGCAGGTTCTCATATTGTATTCTTCAGTTTGCATTGCAGGTTCTCATGTTGTATTCGTCAATTTGCATTGCAGTTTCTCATATTGTATTCTTCAGTTTGCATTGCAGGTTCTCATATTGTATTCTTCAGTTTGCAGTGCAGATTCTCATATTGTATTCGTCAGTTTGCATTGCAGGTTCTCATCTTGTATTCGTCAGTTTGCATTGCAGGTTCTCATATTGTATTCGTCAGTTTGCATTGCAGGTTCTCATATTGTATTCTTCAGTTTGCATTGCAGGTTCTCATATTGTATTCTTCAGTTTGCATTGCAGGTTCTCATATTGTATTCGTAAGTTTGCATTGCAGGTTCTCATATTGTATTCGTCAGTTTGCAGTGCAGGTTCTCATTTTGTATTCTTCAGTTTGCATTGCAGGTTCTCATATTGTATTCGTCAGTTTGCATTGCAGGTTCTCATATTGTATTCTTCAGTTTGCATTGCAGGTTCTCATATTGTATTCTTCAGTTTGCAGTGCAGGTTCTCATATTGTATTCGTCAGTTTGCAGTGCAGGTTCTCATTTTGTATTCTTCAGTTTGCATTGCAGGTTCTCATATTGTATTCGTCAGTTTGCATTGCAGGTTTGCATATTGTATTCGTCAATTTGCATTGCAGGTTCTCATATTGTATTCGTCAGTTTGCATTGCATGTTCTCATATTGTATTCTTCAGTTTGCATTGCAGGTTCTCATATTGTATTCTTCAGTTTGCATTGCAGGTTCTCATATTGTATTCGTAAGTTTGCATTGCAGGTTCTCATATTGTATGGTTCAGTTTGCATTGCAGGTTCTCATATTGTATTCGTCAGTTTGCATTGCAGGTTCTCATATTGTATTCGTCAGTTTGCAGTGCAGGTTCTCATTTTGTATTCTTCAGTTTGCATTGCAGGTTCTCATATTGTATTCGTTAGTTTGCATTGCAGGTTCTCATATTGTATTCTTCAGTTTGCAGTGCAGATTCTCATATTGTATTCGTCAGTTTGCATTGCAGGTTCTCATATTGTATTCGTCAGTTTGCATTGCAGCTTCTCATATTGTATTCTTCAGTTTGCATTGCAGGTTCTCATATTGTATTCTTCAGTTTGCATTGCAGGTTCTCATATTGTATTCTTCAGTTTGCAGTGCAGGTTCTCATATTGTATTCTTCAGTTTGCATTGCAGGTTCTCATATTGTATTCGTCAATTTGCATTGCAGGTTCTCATATTGTATTCTTCAGTTTGCATTGCAGGTTCTCATATTGTATTCTTCAGTTTGCATTGCAGGTTCTCATATTGTATTCGTCAGTTTGCATTGCAGGTTCTCATATTGTATTCGTCAGTTTGCATTGCAGGTTCTCATATTGTATTGTTCAGTTTGTAGTGCAGGTTCTCATATTGTATTCGTCAGTTTGCAGTGCAGGTTCTCATATTGTATTCGTCAGTTTGCATTGCAGGTTCTCATATTGTATTCTTCAGTTTGCATTGCAGGTTCTCATATTGTATTCGTCAGTTTGCATTGCAGGTTCTCATATTGTATTCTTCAGTTTGCATTGCAGGTTATCATATTGTATTCTTCAGTTTGCAGTGCAGGTTCTCATATTGTATTCTTCAGTTTGCATTGCAGGTTCTCATATTGTATTCGTCAATTTGCATTGCAGGTTCTCATATTGTATTCGTAAGTTTGCATTGCAGGTTCTCATATTGTATGGTTCAGTTTGCATTGCAGGTTCTCATATTGTATTCGTCAGTTTGCATTGCAGGTTCTCATATTGTATTCGTCAGTTTGCAGTGCAGGTTCTCATTTTGTATTCTTCAGTTTGCATTGCAGGTTCTCATATTGTATTCGTCAGTTTGCATTGCAGGTTCTCATATTGTATTCTTCAGTTTGCAGTGCAGATTCTCATATTGTATTCGTCAGTTTGCATTGCAGGTTCTCATATTGTATTCGTCAGTTTGCATTGCAGCTTCTCATATTGTATTCTTCAGTTTGCATTGCAGGTTCTCATATTGTATTCTTCAGTTTGCATTGCAGGTTCTCATATTGTATTCTTCAGTTTGCAGTGCAGGTTCTCATATTGTATTCTTCAGTTTGCATTGCAGGTTCTCATATTGTATTCGTCAATTTGCATTGCAGGTTCTCATATTGTATTCTTCAGTTTGCATTGCAGGTTCTCATATTGTATTCTTCAGTTTGCATTGCAGGTTCTCATATTGTATTCGTCAGTTTGCATTGCAGGTTCTCATATTGTATTCGTCAGTTTGCATTGCAGGTTCTCATATTGTATTGTTCAGTTTGTAGTGCAGGTTCTCATATTGTATTCGTCAGTTTGCAGTGCAGGTTCTCATATTGTATTCGTCAGTTTGCATTGCAGGTTCTCATATTGTATTCTTCAGTTTGCATTGCAGGTTCTCATATTGTATTCGTCAGTTTGCATTGCAGGTTCTCATATTGTATTCTTCAGTTTGCATTGCAGGTTCTCATATTGTATTCTTCAGTTTGCAGTGCAGGTTCTCATATTGTATTCTTCAGTTTGCATTGCAGGTTCTCATATTGTATTCGTCAATTTGCATTGCAGGTTCTCATATTGTATTCTTCAGTTTGCATTGCAGATTCTCATATTGTATTCGTCAGTTTGCATTGCAGGTTCTCATCTTGTATTCGTCAGTTTGCATTGCAGGTTCTCATATTGTATTCGTCAGTTTGCATTGCAGCTTCTCATATTGTATTCTTCAGTTTGCATTGCAGGTTCTCATATTGTATTCTTCAGTTTGCATTGCAGGTTCTCATATTGTATTCGTAAGTTTGCATTGCAGGTTCTCATATTGTATTCGTCAGTTTGCAGTGCAGGTTCTCATTTTGTATTCTTCAGTTTGCATTGCAGGTTCTCATATTGTATTCGTCAGTTTGCATTGCAGGTTCTCATATTGTATTCTTCAGTTTGAATTGTAGGTTCTCATATTGTATTCTTCAGTTTGCAGTGCAGGTTCTCATATTGTATTCGTCAGTTTGCAGTGCAGGTTCTCATTTTGTATTCTTCAGTTTGCATTGCAGGTTCTCATATTGTATTCGTCAGTTTGCATTGCAGGTTCTCATATTGTATTCGTCAATTTGCATTGCAGGTTCTCATATTGTATTCGTCAGTTTGCATTGCAGGTTCTCATATTGTATTCTTCAGTTTGCATTGCAGGTTCTCATATTGTATTCTTCAGTTTGCATTGCAGGTTCTCATATTGTATTCGTAAGTTTGCATTGCAGGTTCTCATATTGTATGCTTCAGTTTGCATTGCAGGTTCTCATATTGTATTCGTCAGTTTGCATTGCAGGTTCTCATATTGTATTCGTCAGTTTGCAGTGCAGGTTCTCATTTTGTATTCTTCAGTTTGCATTGCAGGTTCTCATATTGTATTCGTCAGTTTGCATTGCAGGTTCTCATATTGTATTCTTCAGTTTGCAGTGCAGATTCTCATATTGTATTCGTCAGTTTGCATTGCAGCTTCTCATATTGTATTCGTCAGTTTGCAGTGCAGGTTCTCATTTTGTATTTTTCAGTTTGCTTTGCAGGTTCTCATATTGTATTCGTCAGTTTGCATTGCAGGTTCTCATATTGTATTCTTCAGTTTGCAGTGCAGATTCTCATATTGTATTCGTCAGTTTGCATTGCAGGTTCTCATATTGTATTCGTCAGTTTGCAGTGCAGGTTCTCATATTGTATTCGTCAGTTTGCATTGCAGGTTCTCATATTGTATTCGTCAGTTTGCATTGCAGGTTCTCATATTGTATTGTTCAGTTTGTAGTGCAGGTTCTCATATTGTATTCGTCAGTTTGCAGTGCAGATTCTCATATTGTATTCTTCAGTTTGCATTGCAGGTTCTCATATTGTATCCGTCAGTTTGCATTGCAGCTTCTCATATTGTATTCGTCAGTTTGCATTGCAGCTTCTCATATTGTATTCGTCAGTTTGCATTGCAGGTTCTCATATTGTATTTTTCAGTTTGCAGTGCAGATTCTCATATTGTATTCGTCAGTTTGCATTGCAGCTTCTCATATTGTATTCGTCAGTTTGCATTGCAGGTTCTCATATTGTATTCGTCAGTTTGCAGTGCAGGTTCTCATATTGTATTCGTCAGTTTGCATTGCAGGTTCTCATATTGTATTCGTCAGTTTGCAGTGCAGATTCTCATATTGTATTCTTCAGTTTGCATTGCAGGTTCTCATATTGTATTCGTCAATTTGCATTGCAGGTTCTCATATTGTATTCGTCAGTTTGCATTGCAGGTTCTCATATTGTATTCTTCAGTTTGCATTGCAGGTTCTCATATTGTATTCTTCAGTTTGCATTGCAGGTTCTCATATTGTATTCGTAAGTTTGCATTGCAGGTTCTCATATTGTATGCTTCAGTTTGCATTGCAGGTTCTCATATTGTATTCGTCAGTTTGCATTGCAAGTTCTCATATTGTATTCGTCAGTTTGCAGTGCAGGTTCTCATTTTGTATTCTTCAGTTTGCATTGCAGGTTCTCATATTGTATTCGTCAGTTTGCATTGCAGGTTCTCATATTGTATTCGTCAGTTTGCATTGCAGGTTCTCATATTGTATTCTTCAGTTTGCAGTGCAGATTCTCATATTGTATTCGTCAGTTTGCATTGCAGCTTCTCATATTGTATTCGTCAGTTTGCATTGCAGGTTCTCATATTGTATTCTTCAGTTTGCATTGCAGGTTCTCATATTGTATTCTTCAGTTTGCATTGCAGGTTCTCATATTGTATTCTTCAGTTTGCAGTGCAGGTTCTCATATTGTATTCTTCAGTTTGCATTGCAGGTTCTCATATTGTATTCGTCAATTTGCATTGCAGGTTCTCATATTGTATTCGTCAGTTTGCAGTGCAGGTTCTCATATTGTATTCGTCAGTTTGCATTGCAGGTTCTCATATTGTATTCGTCAGTTTGCATTGCAGGTTCTCATATTGTATTGTTCAGTTTGTAGTGCAGGTTCTCATATTGTATTCGTCAGTTTGCATTGCAGATTCTCATATTGTATTCTTCAGTTTGCATTGCAGGTTCTCATATTGTATCCGTCAGTTTGCATTGCAGCTTCTCATATTGTATTCGTCAGTTTGCATTGCAGGTTCTCATATTGTATTTTTCAGTTTGCATTGCAGGTTCTCATATTGTATTCTTCAGTTTGCATTGCAGGTTCTCATATTGTATTCGTAAGTTTGCATTGCAGGTTCTCATATTGTATGCTTCAGTTTGCATTGCAGGTTCTCATATTGTATTCGTCAGTTTGCATTGCAGGTTCTCATATTGTATTCGTCAGTTTGCAGTGCAGGTTCTCATTTTGTATTCTTCAGTTTGCATTGCAGGTTCTCATATTGTATTCGTCAGTTTGCATTGCAGGTTCTCATATTGTATTCTTCAGTTTGCATTGCAGGTTCTCATATTGTATTCTTCAGTTTGCAGTGCAGATTCTCATATTGTATTCGTCAGTTTGCATTGCAGCTTCTCATATTGTATTCGTCAGTTTGCATTGCAGGTTCTCATATTGTATTCTTCAGTTTGCATTGCAGGTTCTCATATTGTATTCGACAGTTTGCAGTGCAGGTTCTCATTTTGTATTCTTCAGTTTGCATTGCAGGTTCTCATATTGTATTCGTCAGTTTGCATTGCAGGTTCTCATATTGTATTCTTCAGTTTGCAGTGCAGATTCTCATATTGTATTCGTCAGTTTGCATTGCAGCTTCTCATATTGTATTCGTCAGTTTGCATTGCAGGTTCTCATATTGTATTCTTCAGTTTGCATTGCAGGTTCTCATATTGTATTCTTCAGTTTGCATTGCAGGTTCTCATATTGTATTCTTCAGTTTGCAGTGCAGGTTCTCATATTGTATTCGTAAGTTTGCATTGCAGGTTCTCATATTGTATTCGTCAGTTTGCATTGCAAGTTCTCATATTGTATTCGTCAGTTTGCATTGCAGGTTCTCATATTGTATTCTTCAGTTTGCAGTGCAGGTTCTCATATTGTATTCTTCAGTTTGCAGTGCAGATTCTCATATTGTATTCGTCAGTTTGCATTGCAGCTTCTCATATTGTATTCGTCAGTTTGCATTGCAGGTTCTCATATTGTATTCTTCAGTTTGCAGTGCAGGTTCTCATATTGTATTCTTCAGTTTGCATTGCAGGTTCTCATATTGTATTCTTCAGTTTGCATTGCAGGTTCTCATATTGTATTCGTAAGTTTGCATTGCAGGTTCTCATATTGTATTCGTCAGTTTGCAGTGCAGGTTCTCATTTTGTATTCTTCAGTTTGCATTGCAGGTTCTCATATTGTATTCTTCAGTTTGCAGTGCAGATTCTCATATTGTATTCGTCAGTTTGCATTGCAGGTTCTCATATTGTATTCTTCAGTTTGCAGTGCAGGTTCTCATATTGTATTCGTCAGTTTGCAGTGCAGGTTCTCCTTTTGTATTCTTCAGTTTGCATTGCAGGTTCTCATATTGTATTCGTCAGTTTGCATTGCAGGTTCTCATATTGTATTCGTCAATTTGCATTGCAGGTTCTCATATTGTATTCGTCAGTTTGCATTGCAGGTTCTCATATTGTATTCTTCAGTTTGCATTGCAGGTTCTCATATTGTATTCTTCAGTTTGCATTGCAGGTTCTCATATTGTATTCGTAAGTTTGCATTGCAGGTTCTAATATTGTATGCTTCAGTTTGCATTGCAGGTTCTCATATTGTATTCGTCAGTTTGCATTGCAGGTTCTCATATTGTATTCGTCAGTTTGCAGTGCAGGTTCTCATTTTGTATTCTTCAGTTTGCATTGCAGGTTCTCATATTGTATTCGTCAGTTTGCATTGCAGGTTCTCATATTGTATTCTTCAGTTTGCAGTGCAGATTCTCATATTGTATTCGTCAGTTTGCATTGCAGCTTCTCATATTGTATTCGTCAGTTTGCATTGCAGGTTCTCATATTGTATTCTTCAGTTTGCATTGCAGGTTCTCATATTGTATTCTTCAGTTTGCATTGCAGGTTCTCATATTGTATTCTTC
>OZ038320.1:0-111589 GCA_964035795.1 Pterobdella sp. o SKG-2022 | reverse complement strand
TATCAAATTTATTAATTTTTCCTATTCGTGAGTCTGCAGCAGGCTCCTCTCCAGCTTACAGCGTTTTCAGTTTTGAGCCAGTTCAATTGCTTCGTTGAATGTGAGCTTATGGCTTTTTAAATCTCTTTTGATGGTTGTTAGAAGACTGGTGCTTGGTTTTCCTTTTTTCGTATTTTTGAGACTAGACATCCCATTGTTGCTCTTTGTGTCAGAACTTGTTCATTCATTCGAAGAATGTGGCTTGACATCTGCCAGCGTCTTCTTGCCACAATTTGAGACGCTGGTTTTGCCAGAGTGTTGACTTTTTTTGTGGACACACGGTTGGGCCAAAAGATACCGCATGCTTGTCGGATCATTTTTCTGTTGAAGAAGTCTATTGATTGCTCCATTCCTTTGTCCATTCCCAAGTGCTGCGTCCGGAGAGCATAATGCTTTGCACGTAAGCACTTTATATCCTAATCTTCTTTCTTGAAATCTTGGAGCCCTAAATCTTACTTAGCTTCGCCATCGCTGCAATCGAAATGATTTTTCTCCTTTTTCATTTTTCTCTTGTTTAAGTAACATACCTATAATTTTGCAAATCTTCCATTCATCGTTGTTTCTTATTATTGTCAGAACTTCTATTTTGCCATTGTTCATGTGAAAAATCCATTTTTTCGAAATTTTCTCTACTTCTGTGAGATCAAAAAAAATACAAGAAAGAATAAGGAAAGCAAACACAATAGCAATAAAATATCATGAATATTTAACGTCGCAAAAAAATAAATTAAAGAATAGAATTAGAATCTACATCACACCAATACTTTTATACAACTGCTAACTTGGGCTCCAGTGGAGGAAGCTTTCAAGAGGATAGAGGCATTCAAATGTAAATGCTTTAGGAAGGTATTACGGGTTTTTTACCCAAACAGGATAGCGAAGAATGAACTAATGAAACAAAGTGATCTCGAAAATATAAGAGAAATAATTGATAAGAGAAGATGGAGCTACCTTAGTCACATTCTTATGGGACAAAATTTGACGATGCCGACAGAACTTGGAAATGCCTTGTATGGGAAAAAGAAAAAAGGACGCCCACGAAAAAATATGGCAACTGTCATTAAATACGATTTGAATAAAAGAGGACTTTCAAACTTAGAAGATGTGAAGAATCTGGCTCAGAACAGAGGAAACTGAAATAAAAAATTCCCTTTCAAAATATATGTTAAGGTGTTTCCCTGATACAAGAGGATTGAATAACTCAGTTTGCTTGTGGAATGATTCATGAAATCTGTGAGATTTATCCATTCTTTCTTTAAAAAATCCACGTCGTCTGCGTAGGAAATTTCCTGCGCCCTAATTTCACTTCTGACCTCTTTGAGCACTATTTCCAGGTACAACGTAAACATGACAGGACTTGAACCATCGCCTTCAAAATTATTTGCTCTCACTTATAATTCAGTTTTAGTAAGAAGAAAGTCAATGAATTTTGTTTCTTGAGGATTGAGAATACCTTTTACTATTCCCATCAGCTTTTCTCTGTTTATCGATGTTTTTAAATCTTTATCTCAAATCTTCTAGTGAGCTTAATGTACATTAACACACACACGCACACACACACATTTGCTTGATCTACGTTCGTCCACCATCAGGTAGTTGCAGAAAGAAAAGTCAGGTTCTTCCGTTCTTTTTCAAATTTTTTTTTGGTGATTGAAGATGTCGTTTGAAGTCTCTGTGACAAAAACAGCATTCGGTTGTCACTTGATTTCTCTGAGTGAGACTGGCGGATGTGATTGGCTAAACCAGCTTTGCTGAGACAGACTTTGTTGCAATTATTATAATTACAGGTAAGGGTAGTGTTTCCTGAATTATCATTGTTTTTTTTACAGTCTTTTTTGTTTTTTTCTATTTGTTCTTTTGTCTGGTTTAAATTTTTCAACAACCTATCTAGCTCTTCGCCATTTTTTCTATCATTGGCTTTAGTTCGCCAATTTGAAGTTAAGTTAAGGCTTTTGAGATCAGAATTTATGACATCATGCCATCTTTGTTTTTGACCTCCCTGCGACCGTTTACCATCAGCCATTTTGCTCACCAGTGATATTTTTGGTAGACGGTTTTCTGGCATTCTTTCGACGTGTCCGAGCCACCTCAATCTTCTTAGTTGAATCATTGTTTCAACTCTTTCGATGTTTGCTATTTTTCTTATTTCTGTATTTCTCAATTTTTGCCAAAAAAAAATGTTGTAAATTATTCGCCAACATCGTGTTACGAACTTCTGTAACCACTGAACGTGATGGCTCAGAGGCGCCCAAGATTCACAGCCATATAGCAGAACTGGAAGCACCATACCTTTGAACAACCTTAGTTTGATGTTGGTCTTTATTTTTGGTTAGTACCATACCAGTCTGTAGAGACATCTGAAGGCGCGGGATGTTTTTGATAGACGTAATTCTATTTCTGAGTCTATTTTCCCATCGCCTGAAAGCATGCAACCCAGATATTGAAACTCTGACTTGTTCAATATTTCTCAAAATAACTGGATCACATAAGGCTGATGAGGCTGAAACTTTCATGAATTTGGTTTTTGCCATGTTTATTTTCAAACCAAAACACACACACACACAGACTACCTTCTTCCACCTCCTCCATCAAACTTCCTTTTTGACTACTTTCCTCCATGTTCTCCAAGCTAACCTCACTGACGCTTCAAGGTGTTATGTGGGGGTGATGATAATGATGATGATTATAATGATGGTGGTGATGATGATTATAATGATGATAGTGATAGTGATGATGATGATTATGATGATGGTGATGATGATAATGATTATAATGGTGATAGTGATGATGATGGTAGTGGTGATGGTGATGATAATGATGATGATTATAATGATGGTGGTGATGATGATTATAATGATGATAGTGATAGTGATGATGATGATTACGATGATGGTGATGATGATAATGATTATAATGGTGATAGTGATGATGATGGTAGTGGTGATGGTGATGATAATGATGATCATGACAGGAAGAGGGCAGCAGACGACATCTTCCTGGTCCTCCACCTTCGCATGCCCCATCTCACTGAGTCAGTTTTTAATTATTTAACTTTTCTCGTTATTCTTATTTTTGCTACACTTGACGTAAATGCTGACGTCACAGAACATTGAAGATCTTGTTGACAGACCTCATCAACAAATACACTCAGCACCCCTCCGACATGCTCAAAAGGTTCTCATCATCATCATCATCAACCCCATCATCATCATCATCATTAACCTAATCATCATCATCATCATCACCACTACCATCATCACCATCATTATCATCACCAACATCACTACCATCACCAACATCATTATCACCATCATCATTCTTATCATCATCATTCTCACCACCATCATCATCATTCTCACCACCATCATCATCATTCTCACCACCATCATCATCATTGTTTTGCGTCCGTTTTCATGCTAGCATGAGTTGGACTGAGTCTCATAATGGCTCTTCTCCACATTCTTTGGTCTTGGGCAAGTTCAGGATTGAGTTTCATTTTTCTAAGGTCATTGCTTACTAATTATTTTCCTTGTTTTTCTTGGTCTACCTTCTTCTCGCTTGCCCTCTATCTAGACATGCCTGCAAGCGCTTGCTGGGTTACCAGCATCCATCCTCATTACATGCCCAAACCACCTCAGTCTAACAATTAAACTTTAAAAACATCAATTGAGGATTCATACATTTATTTAAAATAAAAGTTATAATTTTCCGATAAGGTTATACTTATCGAAAACTATAACTTTTATTTTAAATAAATGTATGAATCCTCAATTGATGTTTTTAAAGTTTAATTGCTATACAAAACATACACAAGATGTCTCTGAAAAGCCTATATCAGTCTATTTCTGCGTAGCACCTCAGTGATGTCTGGATTTCCTATTGTGTTCCTTAATTCATCTGATGATCTGCCATCCTTCAAGCTTACACTGCACAGCCACCTGATCATCATCTTATCAGCTCTGGATATTTTAGTAATATCTTCCACCTTGAGAGGCCAGCTCTCACTACCATAAACCATAACACTCTTGACGCAAGCAGCATATAAACGCCCTTTTGTTTTAAGTGAAATGATCCGACTGGCTACCAGTAGTAACAGAACGCTGAAACTTTTTCGACCAGAGCTTACGCGGACAATAGTACTAGCTTCAGCTCCACCACCAACACTAGTCCGGCGAAAGAACCCACCTTCTCGTGGTGCTGGGTGTGCATTCCAGCAGGAGTGTCGAAGAGGTTCTAAGCCACGTCAGCTGCCAGTCACAAAGCATTTCGAGAATCCATCCATCATTTTTCACTGCTCACTAAAAGTGTCACAAACAACTCGAAGCTTCAAGTTTCTTTCGGTACTTGCTCCAAGGAGTGTCGGAAAAGTCTTTGGAAATTGGGGCTAAACAACAACAACAACTACCAGCACTAATCATATCCCCTAAATAACAAAATTGGTTAACCACTTCATATTCATTTCCTTCAAGTTCAAAGGCCTTATAATCATCATCACCAACTTGAGAATCTAAACACGCCTTACATTTGAAGTTTATGGCAGAAGCCAATTTGCTTTTTAAGCCATTACAGCGTTTGTGAACCCAGTGACTACTAGACTGCAAAGTATAAAGCTAACGCCAACACCTTTAAAACACTCTACAAGAGTGTTTTCCAGACTGGAAACTTGGACCTTGGTTTAGAGTACTGACCATAAACTTCCGTTTTTTTCATGTTTACTTTAAGACACTTGCTTTTTATACTGTTTTTCCAAGCACAGTAACTATCCCTTAACTCTTTCAGGCTTCTAGCAATAATCACTAAGTCATCAGCATACAAAAATTCTTACACGACCTATTTCTGCATTCACTGGATAGCGCTTCTAGAACAATGATGGAGATTAAAGGACTCAGTACAGAACCTTGGTGGACACCAGCCTCCACACTGAACTTGTTATCCAGCACATTATTCATTCTTACTTTACTCTTGCTACCTGAGTACATAGCCATGACCATGCTTACTAGCCATTCCATCACCCCAAGCTTCCTCAAGGACCATCTAACAACTTCTCTTGGAACTCTATCGAAGGCTTTTTCTAGGTCAACAAAGGCAAAGTACAGTTTTTCCTTATTGCCAAGATACCTTTCTTGCAACTGTCGAGCATCGATGGTACCTCTAACTGGCATGAATCCGAACTGCATTGTCGATACTTGCCATCATCATTATCATCACCCCCACCATCATCATCATCGTTCACAACATATCCACACAGAAATGACACGATAACAGAGAATCTTCTTTGTAATTGGTTAGCCATTTGTATGTGGGAGAAGTTGAAAGGTAAAACAGGAAAAAGTTTGTTGAAACTTTTCCGGTGTGTGAAAGAAAATGGAAATTCGCTGGTGAGTTCAAATAAATTTCAATTATCAATTTATTTTTCCTTTGCATATCTCCAATCACAGACTGTGTATGTAGGTCAGAAGACAGGAGAGTTGACCCCGTTACGAGTTAGGTCAGGTGCAAAAGTGAAGGAAGTGAAAGAAAGGGTGATGAAGATTTTTGGTGTTGCGGGGGAGAATCAGATAGGTGATTGTGATGGAGATGATGATGATGATGAAAGTGGTGATGATGATGATGATGATGATGATGATTGTTGTTGTTGGGCGCCAACTTCCAAAGACTCTTCCAGCATTCCTTGGAGCAAGTACCGAAAAAAAGTTGTAGCTTCGAGTTTTTGTGACTTTTGGTAAGCAGTGAAAAATGATGGATGGATTCTCGAAATGCTTTGTGATTGGAAGCTGACGTGGCTTAAAACCCCTTCGACACTCCTGTTGAAGTGCTCGTTGTTGATGGTGATGATGATGAAGGTGGGTCCCGAGAGAGGCAGGCCTACACATGGTCGAGATAAAATTCTCAAGGAAGACCAAATCTGTCTCAACACCCTCCGTCTTCTCTTTCTCTTTCAACAAGAAGAGGACTTCAAATCAGACCATCTTTTTTATGGCCTGCCCCCATCAAGATTCGGACTGATGGAAAAGGGCTCAGCTGCTTCTCACAGGAGATGTTGAAAGCAACTCTGGACCCATGTGGTACTGTGCTGTACGTACACACAAATACACCCCATATCAAACCTCCATTCAATGCAATCATACCACCCCTCACTAAATTTACCTCAAATGTTCACCTACCAAACTCAAATCCTACTTACCCTCATTCGTATGTCACACACATCAAATCTCTACTCAAAAAATCATTTTTCACACACAATTCAACGCAAAAAAACCCCACACACATCAACAAACTAAACCAACCAACTCTTC
This sequence comes from Pterobdella sp. o SKG-2022, assembly GCA_964035795.1. Classification (NCBI taxonomy): domain Eukaryota; kingdom Metazoa; phylum Annelida; class Clitellata; order Hirudinida; family Piscicolidae; genus Pterobdella; species Pterobdella occidentalis. The sequence goes on along the minus strand of OZ038320.1, from coordinate 105,254 downwards.
CACACACATCCCATAACAACACTAAACAACATCAACATAATACAGCTCAACATCAACTCAATAACCAAGAAAACAACTGAACTCACCCACCTAATACACATTATCATACTACAAGAATCCAACCTCAACAGCAAACACAAAACCCCACACATCCCTAACTTCTCAGCCATTAGACTAGACAGACCCTCATCCCAAAAAGGTTGAGGTCTTCTAACCCACATCCTACATCAAAAACAACATAACCTTCTCACAAATCCCCACTCCCACAAACCTGACCACCAACAACATCGAACTTCTCACAATAAAAGTACACCTCAAGCACACGAATCTACACATTTCAAACGTCTATATCCCACCCAACACCAACATAGACAATTCAATCACCAACCTCTTCATCCACCTCACAAGCCTTCTCAATTCCATAATCATGGGTGACTTTAATGCTCACTCACAATAATGGCACTTTCCCTTCACGGACCAGTCAACTCATAACTTCACTCATTCTCAATTCAAACCACATAATTCTCAATCAAAACACTCCCACCCGACTACCATTCAACCCAAATCAACAACCCACTTCTGCCGACATCACTACAACAGACACCACAATATCAGCCAATTTCACCTGGCAAACACTTAAAATCTTGAACTTCGACCATCTTCCCATCCTCATCACATTCAAAAACAAATGCAAAATACTCACAACTAAACTCTTCAGAACTCTTACCAACTATAGGAAAACCAAGGATACACCAAGGACATAGAACACACACTCAAAAACACCCCTCTCCACGATGACTCCCACACAGCTAACCACCTCATCACAAACGCCATACTCGCATCAGACCGCAAAAACATTCCCAAAGGAACAATAAAACCCACCCATACCCCACTCCCCAAAACATCACCACACTCAAATCTATACGAAACCACACCAGAGCTCTTAATAAAAAAGATCCCTCACTACCCACACTCAACCAACACATCACCCACCTCATCCAACAACACAAAAAACAAAAATGGTAAGAGCATCTGAAAGCCGAATGGGATCACAAAAAAAAAACCCACGTCCCATGGTTCACAGAAAAGGCCCTCAACCCTAAAAAACCCACCACTTCCACCAACGCAACCATCACCCACAAACAAAACAGCCCAAAAAACACACTAAACAACACTTCAAATCAACCACAAAACACTCCTCCAACCCGATATACAAACTCACCAAATCACTCACGCCCATCACAATAATAATCACAACAAAAACAATTAAAAAAATTCCAAAAAAAAAACACTACAGAACCTGATAACATAAACATCAGACACCTCGAACACTTAGGACCCATAGCCACAAACATCTAACCAACCTTTTCAACATCACAATCAACACAAACACCATACCGTATATATGGAAATCCGCCAAAATTATTCCCATAGCCAAACCTAACAAAGACCCTTCATTCCCCTATACACACCGACCAATAACCTTACTCTCCCCCATAGCAAAAACCTTAGAGAAAATCTTCCTTTCACACATCACCACTAATATAACCCTCCCAACACATCAATACGGCTTCAAAGCTGCACACTCCACGCCACAGCTCTACACCAAATCAACAACACCATACTCACAGGTTTCAACAAAAAAACCCTCATAGGACAATCCTCACCGCCCTCGACATGATCAAAGCATTTGACACGGTCAACATCCACCAACTCATTCGAAAAAATACACAACACCCACATTCCTACAACAATAATCAAATTCTTGGCCAACTACCTAAAAGGCCGCCAACAATACACTTCATACAACAATCAAACACACAAACATCAAATCAGAAGTTCCCAAAAGGGGCGTCCTATCACCCACTCTATTCAACATATACCTCTCAGACATACCACTCCCCAAAATCAACTCACTCAATCTCATCACCTACGCAGACGACAACACCAACACAGCCACCCAGAACCTTTTCCCATATCTTAACAAGTTACACACATGGGCCCACAATAACAACCTACAAATCGACCCTAACAAAACCACATCAACTCTCATGAGCCCCTCTCTTCAGAACATAACAAACCACTGAACATCCACATCAACAACACTCCCATCCCCACCACCTCCAACCCTACCATCCTTGGCTTAACCTTTGACCCCAAACTAAAATACTCCACCCACACAGACAACACCATCACTAAAGCAAAAAAACACTCAATCTCCTAAAACTCTTCACATCAACACACTGGGGAAAAAGCAAAGAAACACTCATCACCACATACAAAACATTACTCCTTCCCATCATCGAATACGCCAACACCATTTGGTCACCTATCATCTCATCCACCTCCCTCAACAAACTCTAAAAAATCCAAAACGCAGCCCTTGAGAACAATCACTGGCTGCACCCTAGACACCATCACCCAACACCTCCACTCAGAGACCAAAATTTTCCCCCTCCAAAACCACCTCAAACTTCACGCATCACAACTTATACAAAAAGTCTCCCACCCCACTCATTTCCTACACCCACTCACCACACAAGAAGCCCACCCCAGCTACAAAAAACAATCCACATTCAACAACATCAACTACACCCTAAACATACCCCCTTCCACCCAGACCACCTCTCACACACAAATAAAAAACTACATGAAAACCATACACACAAAAAGAGTTCATGACTCCACATCATACACTCACAACAAAATCCTCAGCAAGCAACCAATCACTGTTTTGCTCTTTTCTCCGTCAAACGTCACCCGTGTGAGTCTGTAGGAAAGCCAAGCTTGGACCCATCGTAGCATCTTGGTCGAAGCTCCCATTTGCTGCATTTTGAAAAAAAGCACGTCCCGCCACACCTGATGATGATGATGATGAAGGTGGTGATGATGATAATGATGGTGATGATGATGAAGGTGGCGGGGATGATGATGATTTGTTGTTGTTGATGAGCGCCAACTTCCAAAGACTCTTCCGACACTTTTTAAAACGAGTACCGAAAGAAAGTTGCAGCTTCGAGTTGTTTGTGACTTTTGGTGGGCAATAAAAAATGATGGATGAATTCTCGAAATGCTTTGTGGTTGGAAGCTGACGTGGTTTAGAACCTCTTCGACACTCTTGCTGGAATGCACACCCGGCACCACGAGAAGGTGGGTTCTTTCGCTGGGCTGATGGTGATGATGATGAAGGTGGTGATGATGATCATGGTGATGATGAAGGTGGTGATGATGATCATGGTGATGATGAAGGTGGTGATGATGATGATGATGATGATGATGATAATTTTTGTATTATATTTTCATTAGTTATTTCTCCTTCATTTTTGCCTCATCCGCAAAACAAATGGTGTTTAATCAGTAGCCATTAACTCCACAAAATAATAAAAATAATAAATAAAATAACAATAAGAATAACAAAAGATAACAACCAGCACAAACATCAGCAATAGCCTAGTAAAATTAGTAGATATGACGTCAGCGGCATTACAGAGGGAAAGTTGGTAGCGGTTTCATGGGTTGTGTTGTTGTTGTTTTGAGTGTGTATGTGTGTGCTTTGCAAACAAGCCAGCTCGGTCCTTTTGCTTATATTTTGGTGGTTATTATTTTTGTTTTGAACCTTTTGTTTTTATTTTTCTTGTTTTGATAAGTTTCTTTTGTAATTTCTATTAAAATTTACTTTTAGATTGAGACTATTGTACATTTTTTTTATAATTAATGATAATCTAACTTTTTTTCATCTTTTCTACAGGCGACTCTTCACACGTATTCTCACTTCAACTCACACATAAAATAAACTAACTCGACAGAACTTTCGAAAGAAGGGACCAAGCGGATGATAGACAGTCAATCACTTGAAGAGATGGGGGTGGGGCAAGGGGCGGTACTTCGACTTGTGCCTGCCAATCACATCAAAGGTTCGCCATATTGAACGATTGGAAAAATTTGACGAAAGAAATATTCATTTAGGAAATGATCGAAAAATCTGAGTAAATATATAATGGTTATTCGACAAATAAAAAATCATATGAGTGAAATTTGAAGACTGACGAGATCATTTTTAACTTTTGTGAACCCTCACAAGGAGTCACAGCCAAAAACAAGCGCCCTCTAGTGAGTGAAATATTTCATGCCTCTATCTTATTTATCTTCTTTGATTACAATCCTATCATCATCGCCACCGTCCAGGTGCCTAGATCTGCAAGGAGTTGTCTCATCAAACAAGTAAAGTAGCATTAGCAGCTGCGTTGCACAACTTTCGAAAATGATGCGAAACACGACAATATTTGAATTTTTTATTTTGACGAAGCTTTTCGATATATCCTATATCATCATCAGGTAACTAACCTGATGATGATATAGGATATATCGAAAAGCTTCGTCAAAATAAAAAATTCAAATATTGTCGTGTTTTTATGATGCTCAATTTTGATGCTAATTGTTCACAACATTCCAAGCATAAAAAAAAAATAAATCTATAAAAAAAAACATTAGCACACAGAGCACTTGTTAGACGCCATTTTGGACACCAGAAGTGGAGTTGCTCCGCCCATAAAATGGCTCTTTGACTTGTTTGACAAGGTTTCTGTGCCACACCATCCCCCACCTCAAACTTCTTGGAAGATCACCACGTTAGTCATCATTTATTTCAACCATCTCACCAACCACCTCACAAACCACCCCACCAACCACCTCACAAACCACTCCACTAACCAGCTCGCCCACCACTCCACCAACCATCCAACCAACCACCCCAAGATCTGTGTTCTCCTCCTTTATGAATTGTTTATTAGGATTTTTTCAATATGATATCGTTTTCTATGATGATTTTATTTTGCTATTGTTTATTATGATTTTTTTTATTATAATATTTCCACCTCAGTTTAATAATTATGACACTGTATATTACCACATTACCACCCACGCAGTCTAATAAGCAACTTTTGGTGCAAACTTTTACGGAATCCAGGCCTCTTTTATGAAGGGGAAGTGACGTCACAAGATGAAGAGGAGATGGGGATGGTGGCAGAGATGGTGGAGGAGTGCTGTAGGGAAAAGGTTGTTCAGTTTGATTTCATAAATATGTCCTTCATTTTCCCTTCACCACAGACGCCTAGTTGTAAGTTATCGAGTCACAGAGAACAGCTGCTCAACTATTTAAAGTACATTTGTGGACTTCCGGCCGTTTCAGACGAGTGTTTGTTCACACATGTGGATCTCATTGGCGCGGTTTGTCTATCTTTCTATGTTCTTGTTTTTCCTGGTGTGTTTCTCGTTCGTTTTTTACGCTTTTTCTATTTTTTTTGTCCCTTTGTTGATTTTTTGTTCCTCTCTTTATTTTTTCCTTTTGTTTGTTTTGTTTGTTTATACATTTTTTAGTTTACTTTTATTTTTTTTGTTGTTTTTTTCATTTCTCCATCTCGTTTAATTAATTCATTGGTGATGCTGTTACAATGATCAGAAGCACGTGAGAGAAATGGGGGAAGGACTCGAGAGGCTGTATGAGTGGGCCCAGCTCTACAAGATGGAGGTTGGAGAGGGGAGGGGGTTGGTGGTAAGAAGGGGGGGAAAGGTAATAAGTGATAGGAAGGGAAAATTGGTAGAGGGAAAGACTTGCAATAATTTTTTGGAGTCTATTTTATCATGTTTTGGAAATACTCAAAAGACCCCACACTGGCTGTTTCATGAGTCTGCTCACATCAGACTAGGTTCCTAGAACAAGCTCTTTATATGCAAACAAAACCTTCTAAGACCAACACTAACAGCCTGATGATGATATAGGGCACGTTCCTAACATACATCGAGAAAAATGGGGTGAAATATAATGGTTATGAAGATGATGATCATGATGAGGATGATGATGGTGATGATGATGAGGATGGTGGTGATGGTGATGATGATGATAAGGATGGTGATGATGATGATACTTATTGGCACGCAGTTAGTGGAGTCTTTGGAAGGAGACATGGTTGCAAGGAGAATGAGATTGGATAAAAAGTTTTCGGAGATATGTGAGGATGGGTGTGGAGATGGTGAATGTGATGGTGTGTATGGTGGTGAGTGTGATGGTGTGTATGGGGATGGATGGGATGGTGGAGAGAGTGTGGTGCGTGGAGGTGGTGCCTGCAAAGAAGAAGAAGTGTGAATATGTCCAAGCGTGTTGTTTTCTGATTGGGTGACTTGCTGACATATTTTTGTGTACCAATCATTTCGAGGTAGATGATGTATTATTTGTGAAGATTATATTCCAAGCGAATTATTTTTCTGTTAATCTTTAAGTTTTTTTTTCGATTAGTTTCATATTTTCAATATTAACCACTCCTTCTTTGCCAACCAACCGTCCAATAATGCCTGCATTCACTTTTAAACATTTTTATTCAAGTTTACTATTAACCATTTATTATCTCCGTTCATTTTAACTATTTATTATTTACGTTCATTTTAACAATTTGTTATTCACGCTCATTTTTACTCTTTCCATCTGAAGCTTGTTGTGAAAATTTATTTTTAAAAGAGCGATGAATATAGACTTGCAATTCAGTTTGCATCTTTCCATCACCCTTATAGTTTAACATTCATTATTATCGTTTCGTTCTCATTATAATTATTTTGATTCTTGCTTAATCAACATTCATTGAACGCCCACGTTAATTCAAACCATTTCTGGCCATTCTCTGATGCATTATAAACTCTCAAAAACCTTAACATCACTGAGTATTTTTAAATCATAAATTTGTGTTTGTGTATTTTCGGATTTTTAAATATGTGCGTGTGTATTTTAGAATATTCAAATTTGTATGTGATGTAGAAACACTTGTTTGTTCAGGTATTAAAGTTTAGTATTGATTACTTTCTGTACGAAGGCAAGCACATCTGCTGGCAATAATAAAAACAAGAAGATAAAACCATAAATAAAATAAAAATAAACTAAGAATAAAAAAAAATAAAGATTGAAAAATCAGGTGTTAAAAAATAAAATTTGAAAGAAAAAATAAATTGAAACTTGGAAGCAAACAGTGGAATTGGGCCAAAAAAAAAATGAGATAAATAATAAGGTGAGAGCAAAAGTGCCTTATAAAGAGGAGTTAAAATCGCTGCTCCCTCTATCTTTTATTGCTCAACATTTCAACTGCAGTTTATTGAGTTGTTTCAACTTAGCTTGAAGAGTTTTTTCATCTCTAAAATTTAATTTGTTCAAGGTTGTGATTCGATCCGAAGTTTCAAGTATTTGTATAATTAATTAACCTTTCAGGCTTGTTGAAAGTTATCAAAACTCCTAATGTGAACTGATTTATAGCTGTTTAGTGATAACACAGACATTTGACTAGAGAAGCACAGTCATTTGACCAGGGAAACACAGACATTTGACCAGTTAAACACAGATATTTGACCAGTTAAACACAGAAATTTGACCAGAGAAACACAGACATTTGACCAGTTAAACACAGGCATTTGACCAGTTAAACACAGGCATTTGACCAGAGAAACACAGACATTTGACCAGTTAAACACAGGCATTTGACCAGTTAAACACAGGCATTTGACCAAATGGGATTTATTGAAACCAAGCATCTTCATAAACTCGTTATTCATTGTATTTCAACTGTGATTTGTTAATTATTTTTGATTCCACCTTTTTCCATCTTTGTTTCCATTTCCTCCTTCTTGCGCCATGGTGGAAGAAGAATCCCAGTTGATACCAGAGGAAGAAGGGACTTGTTGTGGGAGAATGTGTTGTTGCCCCTCAAAAGTCAATGGTTGCATGAGAGACATGTATTTCCCCAAGAGGATCAGTTTGTTGGTGGTCTTGACCTTAGGAATGACCTTGGTGAATGCTCAAAGAGTCAACGTAGGGGTCACAGTGGTTCCCATCTTGCATAAAGGCACATCAAATAAGGTCACCAAGCCTGAAACCATGGCTGAGGTGTGTATGTCTTTGTGTTTGTATATGTGTTTATGTGTGTGTGTGTATTTAATTGTGTGGATAACAGATATCGTCTCTTGATTGGACTCCTGGAATGGTGGGACTGCTACACTCCATCTTCTACCTAGGCATCCTCCTTTCTCAAATTCCTTGTGGATATGTCGTCACTTTGTTTCCTTCTTCTAGGTGGGTGTGGTGTGATGTGGTGAGGTGTGATGTGGTATGGTATGGTGAGGTGTGATGTGGTATGGTATGGTGAGGTGTGATGTGGTATGGTATGGTGAGGTGTGATGTGGTATGGTATGGTGAGGTGTGATGTGGTATGGTATGGTGAGGTGTGATGTGGTATGGTATGGTGAGGTGTGATGTGGTATGGTATGGTGAGGTGTGACTTCTGTTTTAAATTTTCAATAGTTTTCAAGAGTTTCTTTCAAGTTCTTTTTGGAGCAATCATTTTAAAATTATTTGGAGAACTCAAAAATTGCTGAATTACATCTGAAAATTGCACAAATGCTTAAAAGTAGACAACTGAAACAAGGCAACATCTGCAAGAAATGATTGAGCGCTAGAATTGTTTTAAATGCTTGTTTATATTTTTAATAAGTAGAAGTTCAAAAAGTTATCTGCATCGGTCACACTTCATCTGACCTCATTATAAAAATATCTTTCGAAAGTCTTTCTAAAAGAAATTATATTGAAGCAAGTGAGCCAGGAACTTTTTCAAAAAAACTTTTTTTAGTTTTTATCTCTTCCAATTGTTTTCGAACCTTAAGTTTTAGGCAAACTATTGTTTTCGAACCTTAAGTTTTAGGCAAACTATTGTTTTCGAACCTTAAGTTTTAGGCAAACTATTGTTTTCGAACCTTAAGTTTTAGGCAAACTATTGTTTTCGAACCTTAAGTTTTAGGCAAACTATTGTTTTTGAACGCAACGATAGAATTTTATAATTTAGCTTTTTGTCCGAGTAGTCGTCTTTTAATGCAACTTTGACTTTTGTCAAATGACCTCTCGGCAGAAATTTTAAATCATTTTTAATTTATAAAATCTTCAAAGGTTCCCATGTCAATTCTTTACAATAATTTCATTTTTTTAATGGGTGCACCCTCAAAACTCCTCTCCTCAGATTGTACGGAGGCTGCATTTTCCTCTCTGGACTCTTCAACCTACTTCTTCCTGTTTCGTTTCTGGCGTTTGGCTTTGTGACGTCATGTGCTGTGAGATTGGCTCAAGGTCTTTTAGAGGTTATTGTAAGCGTAGATGGGAGAAAAGACAACGGGATCATTTGAACAATTTATCTACAGGGGATGTTGTACCCGAGTTGCTATGACATTTTGAGAGTCTGGTCCCTGCCTGAAGAGAAGAGTAGAATGGGAGCTACGGTGTTGACAGGTGTTAACCTACCTACCTACCTACCTACCTACCTACCTACCTACCTACCTACCTACCTACCTACCTACCTACCTACCTACCTACCTACCTACCTACCTACCTACCTACCTACCTACCTACCTACCTACCTACCTACCTACCTACCTACCTACCTACCTACCTACCTACCTACCTACCTACCTACCTACCTACCACAGGATCATACATAGGGCCAGTTTTAGGCATGTTCTTTTCGGGAATCATTACCCATTACTGGGGATGGCAATATGTCTTCTATTCACATGGTTTTTTCTTTTTTTTCTATTGATATTAATTATGCAATGAAATCAATGGTCACTAAATCGGAAGTAAGAACATAAAATGCAAAAATTTATATTCAATATTTTAAAGAACCTTTTGAGAGTCCACTAAGTTACATTTTATTTTCAACTTTTCTACCACCATTTTTTTGTTCAAGGTAAAACTCAGGCCTCATAGTCTCAATTCATTTCTGCTGTTATTGTCACAAACGCACCTAAATGTGTGCATTTTTAAAGATCGTAAAGTCTTTTGGGATGGACTGGTAGCTTCAACCATTGAGGCATTTTGATTTGATTTTTTTGTCTCATCGCCATAAATAATACTTTGAATGATTTTTATCCTTTTTTTTGATTTTTGTAGGTTCATGTCAATAGCTTAATTTGGTTTTGATGATGATTCTGAATTCAATATCATTATCATCACCACCATTTTATCGATTGTTCACATACGTTACAATATCATCAACTATTGTATAGTGATTATATAAATTATAAAAATCAATCAATAATAATAATAATGACAATAATAATAATAAATCAGATGGAATTAAGCTACCCGACGACACAGTAATGAAAGCATTGAGAGATGAAGAAGGATACAAGTACCTGGGTATATTACAAGCTGACGATTTACAGAAAAAAGAAATGAAAATCAAAGTCTTCAATGAATACAAAAGAAGAGTGCGGAAGATTGTTAAGACAAAACTGAATGGAAGGAATATTGTTAAGGGTATTAATACTTGGGCCATCCCTGTTTTGAGATATTCAGCGCCTTTCCTTAGTTGGACAAAGACTGAGCTTTAGTCAATAGATGGGAAAACAAGGAAACTCTTAACAATGCATAATGGACTGCACCCACGAAGTGATGTAGATAGGTTATATATACCAAGGAAAGTCGGCGGACAAGGACTGGCAAATGCTGAAGATTTTGTTATCTTGGCCAAAATCAGCCTTGAGGATCACATCATAAAAAGCGATGCAAGACTTTTATGTGCAGCTAGAGGTGATTTTGAAAATCCAGTAATTGCCACAGTGAAAGATATGAAGAAAAATATTCAAGATGAGAGAATAAAAAAATGGAATGAAAAAAGAATGTATGGACAGTTCTTAAGGGATACATCGACAAAAGTAGACAAAGAGTTAAGTTGGAGATGGCTGAGAAAAGGCGATTTGAAAATCCAAACTGAGTCACTTTTATGAGCGGCGCAAGAGCAAGCTTTGAAAACCAACTATCTCAAATTCCATATAGATAAAACAGCTAATAGCCCACTGAGTAGAATGTGCGGCAACAAAGGTGAAACCGTTCAACACATAATCTGCGAATGTGAGAAGCTCGCTCAAAAAGATACAAGAGACGTCACGATAACGTTGCTAGAAGACTCCATTAGGACTTGTGTAAGAAAAATGGATTAAAATGCAATGAAAAGTGGTACGAACATGAGCCAGATAGTGTTGTGGAGAACGATGACATAAAGTTGCTATGGGACTTCAATATACAATGTGACAATATGATAGAAGCCCGTCGACCTGACATTGTCGTTTTACACAAAAAGGAGAAAAAATGCTTGATTGTTGATGTTGCTGTACTTGGAGACTGCAGAATCAATGAAAAAGAAAAGTAAAAATTGATAAGTATCAGGATCTGCGAAGAGAAGTTAGCAGACTATGGCAGCAAAAGAAAGTGCATGTGGTACCGATTGTAATTGGAGTTCTTGGAAGTATAAGCAAGAACTTCATAGGCTTTCTCCACCAATTAGAAATTAATACAAATATGGGAGAGTTGCAAAAGGCGGCATTACTCGGTACCGCAAGAATCTTGAGGAAAGTTCTGGAGCTGTAGGCAGACTTAGTAAGACTCTGGTTATGACCCGTCTTACTAAAATTTTCTCAGCAAAATGCTTGATAGATTTCAAATAATCATCAACATCCTCATCATATCAATAATAATAAAAATAATCAACATATCAATAACAATAATAATCATCATCATCACACCAATATTATCATTTGATAAAACCGATGATGATAACGAGGGTGGTATCAATAATATCATCAATGTTCCTTCTAAACGTCATAGCGACCATAATAATAATAACAATAATAGAAGCATAAAAAAATAAAATAAAATTAGATTGTACTTGTGTACATGTGCCAGTAACGGGAGTTGGCAGCTATCAGCCTAGATCATCGATACGATTGTCAAGCAATTTATTTATTTGGGAAAAATTCCATAGACTGCCAGTTTGAGCTAATGTCTATCTTGAAATTATAGAACTCAAGATCCGCCGTTCCCACACTTGGACAGTTTGTCTTCCCATTGTCGACAACAAAAATCATCCACCAAGCCAAATGACAACGATACCTACTACCGAAGTCTACTGTTATCCAAATAATGTGCAGTTTGACGTCATATGCAAGAACCTCTGCGTTCAGACGGCCACTTCTTGAAGGCTCACATGCCCTCAGAGTTCAAAAAGAGTGCAGCGTGTTTGTGTAGCGTGAAATATATATATATATAATTAATTTTCGTCCATAGACATAATCACAGTTAACAATGAGTCCTAATAATTCCTCGATACGCATCTTTATCGATTTTTTCAATGTTGTCCATGTTTAATTTGAGAGAGTTCATGTCATTTATTAATGTGTTGAGAAGAGTTGATGGTGGTCTGCCTCTTTTTCTCTTGGAATTCTTTAGGGCTTTTTCCAAATGTTTTTTGCAGGTGGGTCGTTACGGCATATGTGTCCCAGCATTTTCGTCCTTCTCAGTCTCGCTTCCTGGTGCAGAGGTGGTATGAAGGAGTCGCATTCTTTGTTTTTCATAACATTTGTCAATCAACTTTTTTCAGTCTTCGTATGTGTTTTCTTTGGAAGGAGTCTATTGAGCTTCTGATGCTTTTAGAGTCTGCCCAAGCACTGCAGCCATATAGGAAAATTGAGAGAACATAAGCTTTATAAATTCTTATTTTTTTTCTACACTTATCCCACTCTTCCAAATTGGGTTTAATCTGTTCATCGCTAGAGTTGCCAGAGTTTTCCTTTTTTTGATGCCCTCACATGTACCGACGTAGCTTCCAAGGATTTTCATTGTCTTCCAAACAGTGTTCTCTTCATGAATCAGCCTTTCTTCCGTTTTACTTTTGTTGAGCGTAAGACCCCATTTGCGGAATATTGCTTCAATTTCATCTAGTTTAATGTCACTTGGTGAGACGAACTTTACGTCATTGGCGTAAATTAGTTTATAGGAGTTTTCTGGGTAGGTGGTTCTTATCTCTTTCATGCATGCTTCAAGGTATACCGTGAACAAAACAGGGCTTAGAGCATCTCCTTGAGGGCATCCTATGTTTGTGGTAAAGCTTTCGCAAGTGTTTTTATTGTATCTTATGGCTAAGGTGGTGTTTGTTAAAAGAAGTTCGATTATTTTGAGTTCAGATTCTGGGATTGTGGTGCTTAAAATTTCTATAAGTTTTTTACTGTTTATGGTGTCGAAAGCGGATGACAGATCAATGCTGGTTATTTTCATTGTACATCCTGATCTCACTTTGTCTTCAAGTGCTATTTTATGAGCCCATAGGATGTCTGTTGTTGACCTAGTTGGTCTGTGTGCTGCTTGGGTAATGGGAAGGTATTTTTTTTATGAAAGGTTTTATTCTATTGAGTATTATTAATGATAAGAGTTTTCTTATTGTGTTTAGTAAGATGACAGGCCTTGTGTTTGCTGGAGAATGAGGTTTGTCCTTTTTGTTATTGGTATAATAATGCCATGGTTGAAGATTGATTGAGGAAAATTATTGCTTTGAAGTTCTTTGTTTACTGCTGCTGTAAGTGTTTTTTTCCTATTTGTTCCTAAGAGTTTGAGTTCTTCACTGAAGATGTTGTCTTCTTCTGGAGATTTGTTGGTTTTCAGTTTCTTTATAGCATTTTCTACTTCAAGAATATTTATTTCATTTATTTTGCTATTATTGTATTGTTGTTTTGTGTGTTGGTTGTTTTTTGAAAATTTGTTTTTGTAATGTTGCATGAGATCTTTCATTTTGAGTGGTTTTGCAGTTGTATTACTTTTGATACTCAATTCTTTAATAGCTGCATGCATTTGTCTGTTATAGTCTAAGGTTTCAATTATTTTGAGTTTTGTTTCCAATTCATTATTGCATAGTTCAAGACATCTATTTTTCATTTGAGTTTTGATTTTGTTCTTTTGTGTTTTGAGGTTGTTGATTTTATCAATTTCTGTAGAATTTTCTATTAGGTTTCTTAAGTTTTTTTGTTTATCAGCCAGTGTGTGTAGCTCGTGGTCTTCATATCTGTTTGATGGTGTTTTTTTGGATGACTTTTTGAAGCAAGTATTTGATACTTGTTTTATGCTTATTAAAATTTCTTCAAGTGAAGTTGCTTGGCTTGTTTCTATTGATTTTTTGTAGGCTTGCTGGATGATGAGGTCTTGGAAATTAGGTTTTCTATTGTAGTTTTTTGATTGGTTTGACAAGTTAGGATCGCTCTGAGTAAGAGTTCCTCTGTATGTATTACTGTCTTTGAGGAACTTTTTCAGTTTTTAGTGAATTAAGATAAAATCTATTACATTGTAGACTTTTTTGTCTCTTAGATGACCCACCTAAGTGGTTTTCTTTTTTGCTTGCTTTTTAAAGGCTGTGTTGGATGCAAAAAGGTTGTTTTCTTGCATGAACTCTTGCAAAATCAACCCATTGTTATTCTGGCAACTTTTGTTATGACCTCCTTGTGTACTTGAGTTATTTTTACCAATTTTACTGTTGAAATCTCCACCTATTTCTCTTATTGTTTGATTTCGAGGTAAGCTGGTAAAAGCACACACGTTTTCCATATTCTGTTATTTTGGTAAGTTGGAATATTCCGAATTATAACATACTCCTAAACCATAAAACTTGTCAGAATTTGTTGAAAATATCGTGTGGTTGTTTTTTGTTATGGTGTGAAGTTCGGTGCATTTCGTTTCTTGTAGGAGACAAAAGTCGAGTTTGAAGGACACATTATCTTCCAGCAGACAATTTTGCTTGAATTTATTTGTTAATCCTCTTACATTGAAAGTTGAAACGTTCATTGTAACTGTCGTAGATGTTTCCATTTAAGCTAATTTTATCAGAAGTAGCACCACGTTAGAGGCAGGAACCGGAAAAAGCGTGAAAAAACAAACCAATAAACAAACAAAAAAATGAACAAACCAATAAACAAACAAATAAATAAAATAACAACTATTGAGTATTGTTGAGAAGCTTGCATTAAAGATTAAAACTTTTGTGCATTCTCGTGGCTAACCATCATTACACCACGGATTGAGATGAAGAATGAATGAAATTGATTTGAAACGGCACCTTCGCAAGCCTGTCTGAGCACCGCTCTCTCTAACACCACACATCACGTCTTAATTGCTACCAGCTTTGATGTTCCATTTTATATTATAACTCACAAATTGACTGAAAACCAATTAAACTTGTTTGAGCAATCGATCACAAACTTACTCACAACTACCAGTATTGTGCTTTTTTTTGACGTTTTTATTAACGAGTAACAAGAAAACACAGACATACAAAGTCACAAACATACAAAAACAAAACCACAAACATAAAAAAACAAAGACACAGACATACAAAGCCACGAACATACAAAAAAAAGAAACTGAAATTAAAAAACTACACACAAACAAACAATGACACACGCATACAGACACAGAAATACATAAACAGACACAAACAAACAAAGACACACGCATGCAAAGACACAGAAATACAAAAACAGACACAGACAAACAAAAAAGCACACATGCAAAGACACAAAAATACAAAACACAAGCAAAAACATAAAATTGACCTGAAATACCATCAAAATATTCAAAAATGAAAAAAATAACACACACGCACACACAAACTCATGCAGGTATAGTGATAATCTTGTGGTACATATATTGGAGTTTTGTGGCATTCGAGTCTCCATCTCAACATCCATGCATTTCCAAGCAGGAGTTAGAGCTGATCACCCTCAAGCAACAGCAGTGCCAAGTCTCTAACAAGGTCATCTCCATCACCACCATCGTCACCACTACTTTCATCATCATCTTTATAAGTCTTCTCATCATCACTATCGTCATCACCATCATCACCACTTTTCTCATCATCATCACCCCCATCACCTTTAACACCATCATCATCATCTTCATCACCATCCTCTTTATCGCCATCATCATCACCTTCACCATCATCATCACAGCAAAAGAAGGTACCCTGGTTAAAGATAGCAACATCTGGCGCAGTGTGGTCCTTGAACATATGCAACTTTGCAAGAAGTTCAGTCTTCTACATGCTCCTCACGAACCAACCTACATACTATAACTTATTTGACTTCACTTTTGTAGAGGTGTGGTGTTGTGTGATATGCCATGGTGGAATGTGGTGTTGATTGAATTTTTTTTACTTTTCAGAACGGAATTTTTTCAGCCCTTCCTTTTTCCACCATGTCGCTCGTCTCCATCTTAAGTGGCTCCATCGCAGATCTTCTCATGGCCCATACCACTACCACCTTTGTCCGTAAACTTCTCACATGTGTTGGTATGTGCGTCTCATCAACATCATTAAAGCTATAAGTCTCACCTACCTCTCTCATCACCACGCATGCAGGCTTCGGGGTCCAGGGAGTGTTGTTTTGGGCCCTTGCAAACGTCACTTCAGAAGGCGCTTCGATCACCATCCTTACCCTTGCTCTGGCAGTTTCAGGTCTAGCTATCTCAGGCTGGCAAATCAACCACCTTGACATTGCTCCTTCCTTTGCTGGCGTCCTTGTCGCCATCTCCATGACCTTTGGCACTCTTGCTGGAGTCACCAACCCTCTCATTGTGGCTGCTCTCACCAAAGAACAGGTATGTGTACACACACATACACACAAACACGCACACACACAAACACACACACACACAAACACACACAGACATTCAACGGGTGGCATAACGTTTTTTGGATGACTGGCTCGATCCTGCTCGCTTCAGCTCTCTTCTACGCCTTCTTTGCCAGCGGTGCATACATTTTGCTCCATAGCATTATTCAGTTTTCTCACTCTTTTTCCATTCCATATTTTTATCCGACCACGGTTAGTTTATACTGCTATTATTACTGTGATGTTTTCAGGTAAAGTTCAGAGCTGGGCTTGTGAGGAAGAGGAGGAAGAAGAGGAAGTTGGGAACTATGGAACTTTTCAGAAAAAAATAGAAGACTGTCCCAAAGAAATTAATCTCAACAAAGAGGATGTGAGGGATGATTTAAACAAGACGA
Source organism: Pterobdella sp. o SKG-2022 (assembly GCA_964035795.1). NCBI lineage: Eukaryota > Metazoa > Annelida > Clitellata > Hirudinida > Piscicolidae > Pterobdella > Pterobdella occidentalis. The sequence goes on along the minus strand of OZ038320.1, from coordinate 88,350 downwards.
ACGACAACAACATCAACGATAAAGTTGATAACCTGAGTGACAAGCAGATGGGAGGAGAACTGCAAGAGAAGTCGAAAGTGAAGGAGGAGGGGTGGGAGTTGAAGTTGAGACATCCCAGTCTCACCAAGTGACGTTTTTAGCTATCGAGGTGCTCTCATCATTTCCCTCAGCAATCGATTTCTTCTCCCAACATTATCACTAATAATAATAGTAATAATAATAATAATAATAATAATAATAATAATAATAATAATAATAATAATAGTAAGAAGCAGTGCAAACACTTGACACCAGAACTTTGTGCCTTCTAAAGAGTTCGAAACCACCACTTGCCTTGCACACTTGTAGTTTTCCATCATCCAAATATCAAGCTTATTGTGCTTATTTTTTTTTCTTATCATCATTATTTTGATTTGATTTGATTTGATTTGATTTGATTTGATTTGATTTGATTTGATTTGATTTGACACAGTCCGGCATGCTACCAGATCAGGTTTGTTTTTTAAAGCAATATGACGTCATAACTATATTCGGACCTGGTTATAATTGTATAAGCATTTGTTCATAATTATACAAATGTGTGATAATATTTATTCAAAGATGAACTCACAGTTGCATTAATTTATCTCCATCCTTATATTCTCTGCATAACTGAATCATCCTCGAGGTACCAGGATGACGTCAGCAACCATGTGACCCACCTGTGTGATTTTGTTCTTATTTGGATTTCTTGTGTAATTACTTTTGTTTTAAAACGTCATTTCGATATTATTATTTTAGTTGTGTTGACCTTGAAGTGAAGGTCATATGCTGAAATATTTTGGTGTTCACTCGAGACGATTGTACTTTGAAGTATTATGAAATTTGAACTTTGATTTGACATCAGCTGATCACACCGGGGTGTAATATTTGTTGACATACATGAACTCACTTGAAGGCATCTAGCGACATTTCAACTTTGACCTCGAGCCCTCATATCGAATAAACGTATCGTTTTGCTTATATAAAAACTCATTGAGAGGTAAAAATATTTGACTTGCACAGTCTTGGAAAATACATTCCAAAAGAGTTGTTAGGAAACGTTGGAGAGAAGCAAAAGAAAATATTTTCGTGTTGACTCTATCACACCTTTACTTCAAAACTATTATAAAGCCTTTTTTTATAAACGAGAATATTTTATGAGAAAAAATTTCTAATTCCAATTTTTATTTTAAATTACTAGAATATATTTTTTGTTTCCATCGATTGCAACACAACGTTTCCCGCCATTACTTACCACGTCTCAAATCTGAAGTTTAAAAATATTCAAGCCTTAATGACTTCTTCGTAAAAACATGCCTGCAAAAAAACTTTGCCTCCTCGGAGACCAGCGTAAAAGAACTTTGCCTCTTTGGAAACCAGCGTAACAGAACTTTGCCTCTTTAGAGACCAGCGTAACAGAACTTTGTCTCCTCGGAGACCAGCGTAACAGAACTTTGCCTTCTCGGAGACCAGAACAGAACCGTGATGCTTCCAGAGCAACATACACGTCTGCATAAAAAGCTTTTCAATGAATGAGTGGAAATGTGGAAGTTTTTGTCATCAGAAACGAACATTGGAGAAAATTCCTGTTAGGATGCAGTTTTTAAGAAACGAATTTGAAATACAGGAAACAAGAAATAGAAAGATGCTTTTTAAATTTCACTTTTAATCACGGCGTGAGTCTATATTTAGTTACAAATTGGACGAGGTGTATGCGATCCGTGAGAACTTTTTTAAAGATCAAAGACAGCTTGGAACAACAAAAAATGTCATTTTATTAACACCAAAATAAAAAAAACAAAATTAGTATGAGGGGGTTCTACCTGAAATTCCTGATTAGTGCTTGATTATGATCTGCATCTTTCTTTACTTTTTTCCGATAATTAAACTCAATCTCATCATCTCTCTTTCATTTCTTCACATCCTGCTAGTGATTTTTTAACGAATCTCCAAATCTCTCCACATCCTGATAATGATTTTTTAATTAACCCTCAAATTTTTCCAACAAAACATTCAAAACTACACTTATCGCCACTCTTTTTTTCTCCCGAATCTCTCAATTCTGGTGGTTCTTTTTTTTCCTTTTCTTTAATATCTTAATCTACTTTTCTCTATCACTATCGTCTTCTTCTTCTTCATCATCTCTTTATATAAAGCAGACGCAGACGTAATTAGAGGTATGAAAAAAGAAAAAGGGAATCGCACACAACATCACAAAATGGATCTTTTCGAAAAAATTAAAATCAACCCCAAACCCAACCCAAACTCTTCCACACCCACCACTATTATCACCCTTCCCGAACTTTCCGCCCACAATGGCATCACCAACACCACCATCTACATCTCCCTTCTCGGCATCGTTTATGACGTCACTTCCGCTTCGGACCTGTACGGACCAAGTGAGTTGAATGATGTGGTAGGTTTTATTGATATAATGTTGAAAAACCTCCGACAGATGGCGCCTATTGCATATTTGCTGGCATGGACGCAACAGTAGGTCTGGCTACATTCAACTTGTCGAAAAAGAGGAGAAAAATGGAAGGAGGAGGAGGAGTTTACGGTTTGAATGACAAGCACATGAAAAACGCCCTTAAATGGAAAGAGATTTTTGATAGTGAGTTCACCTACATTTCACCTTTGTGACGAATTTGATTGTGCGTGTGCTATTTTCAGGTAAGTATCCTTTAGTGGGACGTTTAGCTGAACCAGAAAAAGATACCAACACAAATAAGGATGATGATTCTGTTTTGAATACAGAAGAAAATAAGGTCACAGAAAACAATTATGAAAACACAAATAACAGCTTAGAAACACACACAAGCACACACACAGATGCAAAGATACATACAAACACACAAAAAGACCCAGATTTCTCTACAAACAGAAACACAGAGCCAGACATCTCTACAAATACACACGCTGGTCCAAACACCTCTCCAAATACACACGGAGTTTTAGAGAGAGAAACAAACACAACTACAGAAAAGCAAAATACAAAGATAGAAACATCCAAACAAACAAACATACAGAGACAAAACGCTGTAAAAGATTCTTCAGTGACAATTAGAAAAAACAATGAAAAATTCAACATGGAGGAAGAAAATGGTGCAAGGGTTGTGAGGTCAAAAAAAATGAACCAGGTCAATTCGAACCGATTACAAGTTCCCACAGAGCAAACTCGACCCAAAAAGATTTCAAAAGTTCAAGTACCACAAAAAGGAACTCAAAACTCGAAACTTTGCCTTGTGCTTTAACCTTGAAACAAACTGGACTTTGAAGCATTATTTGAAGCCTGCATCAAAATGTCCCATTATAAGTTTTATTTAAAATTTCCACACCATGTCAAGTCCTTAAAAATTTTTTCAAAGACATCGTATGTGCTTTTGGTTTTTCCGTTTAAATTATCTGCTTTTCTCTACAACTTTGCTAATGACTTATGGCAAGGTTTCACTTGTTGGCAATTTCAACTGAATAAAATAGTTTTTCTGTGCTCTTACAAACCCTCATCATTTAAAGCTTACTGGCAATCTTCGAAAATCATTTCAAAAAATCTAATTTTATTTCAATCATATTCATCTTTATCATCATCCTCCTCCTTCTCCTCCTCTTCCTCCTCCTCTTCCTCATCTTGGCTACGTTGATAGTTGCATTGTTGGGAGCCTCTGCATCTCTTGAGCACTTTGAGGCGCTTATGCATGAGATGGATAGAGTCCAAGTCGAGGTGGTGGATGCGATTGAGAAGCTGTGGTGGTGTGATGTGATGTGGTGTGGTGGGTCGTGGTTGTATGGTGGTGTTGTGTGGTGGGTTGTGTGGTGAAGTGTAATGTGGTGGTGTGGTTTTACATGCAATGCCTCTTTTTGAAACTGATACACTTACTGAAGTCCTTGTTCACTTCAAACACCTTCTGCAACTTTGACCAGAAAAAGTCCAAACGAGGTATTCCTTCTGCAACCTCTTTCTACTCCTACACCATCTCTACCTTACCACCTGATCTTCTTTTCACCCCTCAATAGTTTCACCTCGAACTTATTTATAAGCTGACTAACCACGTTACAACATACACCCCTTCATCACCCACACTGATGTTCAGGCACATTCAAAGCAGCTGCCTCTGCACCTCCTATTCCATTGACATCTTTCAACATCAGATCTAAAATTCCTTCAAGAATGCACCCTCTTCTCACTCACCCTTCTTCCCTTCTCAACCAGCTCATTATCAAAACTCACTCACGCTTAAATTCTAAAAGCGAATTTTCATTCAATTAAACAATGTATGGAATAAAAGTGACCTGGTGGGGGTCAAGTAGAAGGTCATAGTAACTGATGAACCCTGTGATGAACTCGCAAAAAAGGAAGTTGTGGGTGGAATTGATGGTTCTGAGGCACCAATATGTGTTGTTGTTTGAGTTGATGCAGGAACATATGGGGTCGTCTGGGAAAAAGGAAGATGAATTTGTGTGAAGATGGGTGGATAATTGGATTTGATAGGTTAATGGATGGATAAATTGCTAAAAAAATGGAAGATGGATGGATGGAGAATTAATGAATGGAAAGCAGATGGATAGAGGACAAACCTACCATTCCAAAAGGGCTCCACCTTCCAGTGATGACGGTCCATTCGGAAACACTCCATGCCGGCCATGTTGCAATTGGGATCGTTTCTGGCGGGAAACTTATGTGTGGTTTTTAACTTGTACTGTATCACTCTCTCTTTTCGCTGTCCTGTCATTGCTGCAAATGAGATTTTAAGTTTTATTTTCTCCAAAACATTGTGATATTATTGTTTAAATTTCCAATCAAAAACAAAAAAAATTATGAAATGTGTTAAGCTTTTTTGAAATGTCTACCATCAAGACTCCGTGAGCAAATTGAATGAACTCAATAAAACATAAATAAGCATTAATAAAGACTTATTACTGTGCCTATTATTATTTTCTTTATGGTTGTGCGTTCTTCAAAATTGCGTCTTCTTGTGCCCTGCCAGCTTTGTAGGACATGGTAAGGCTCAGATAGTTATCTCTGACCATAGCAACCGACAAGCGTTGAAAAAGCCAGGTTGTCTCCAGATGGTCAGAGATAGGCTTCTTCATTTTGTTGCTTAGTTCCAATAAAAAACTTCTAGTGACTCGACCAAAAACCAAGTCTCAACCGCTACAGGAGTGAACAAATAACGGGGCTGAAGAAATGCGTCTATGACGGTTTTGGAAATCTCCGCATTACGAGCAGAAGAGCCCGGAAAAACTACCAAATTGAGATTCAGATTTGAAAAATGTGTCCATACAGGTGACACCTCGTCAAAGACTTTTTTTTATATGGAAAAATTGTGACGCCGTCAGGCCTTTTACTAGCGTCAAAGTCGAGACCGGAAGGCTCAAGGATTTCAATTTATTATGACGTCAGAAACTTAATGATCTTAGAAGGACATTGTTTAGTTTAAAGAAATGAAGAATGCACTTGATTTTAAATTACACATGTCACCCTGTATTTATGACTGAGTCGTATGTGCTAGAATGAATATAAATAGATGCGGTCCAAAAATTCATCATTTTGAGGTTGAAATGGATGAGAAGACAAAGCAACTGCGGTGAGATGGAAGCCAAAAGACTTAGAGGTCATTTTTATGGCCCTCTCCTACCCCAAAAAAAGTGGCCAGAACAATGCACCAATCTTTGAGAGTTGTGGACCTAATGTGAACCCTGCTCAAGGGAATGTTTTTTTTCTTTTAGATTGACTTTCAGTCGCCCCATATTGGGGTTTCGTTACCTCAACAGATGATTCACAGGGCGCTACTCCTTGTGTGTATAATTGTCGGCCCGCGAGGGATTGAACCCGGTTACTTTAGATAATTAGTTTGACGCTCTACCAGCTGAGCTATGCGGGCTGACTAAAAAAAATAAAGCCCATAAAAAGGCATGTTATGATAGGGAGCAGTCTAAGGCCCTGATTTGAAGGCAGTTTGACATCGACACCATATTTAAAGCTATAACTTGCCATTTTATTTTTTCATTAATTTCTTTTCACTTATAAAACGTTATGAAAATATGGATGGCTTCAACAATTTACGTTTCATTCTTGCAAGGAACCATGCTAGGCTTCTCTGTATCGTTATAATCTTAGTATATGTAAGCACGAAGGGTTACAATTGGGATTATTTGTGAGTGGAAAGTAGAAAAAGATAAGTTAAGCACTTGTGTTAATGCAACGACACGAAGCTTTTGGCAACTAATATGATGGAGAATACAAACCTCTTCGAATATTCTTCTCCATACTAGTTCTGAGTCTTCTCATTTCTCTTTTTTCGTTCCTTCTTCTCCACAGTTTCAAATCAGGTATGTGGTTCGAGTGGTAATAGTTGCCGTGTAAAATAGAGTTGTGAAGGGGTGGTGGAGTCTTTGGTGATGGTGGTGGTGGATAGTGAAGTAGTGGGTTGTGGTTTTTAGGTAGTACACGAGCATCGTCAAAGTAAGCATTCCTGTTGATAATTATGACATCTTCATCTTCACAACCACATTCCACCATGGCATAAGCTATCTCTTCTTCTTCCTCTTCATCGCTTAATACATAATCAATATGATGCGCATCATGAAGAAGCGAAACAGTTGGGGTGTTTATCGTCTCTTCTCCCACAGCCACCTCACCACCAACCACCTCACCACCAGCCACCTCACCACTAACCACTTGTCCATTTTTCTCATAAATTATTTCTTTTAGAAGAGTTTGGGTATCCGCAATTTTTTTTGTGCTAGTGTGTGTGCGTTTCTCATTTTGAAAATTATTTTTTCTTTCAACCCTTCCGATTGTTTCCATGCTTTGTTTGTTTTCTTTCAGATGTCTGACGAATTTCTGAAAATATTGACAAAGTGTGATTAAAGGAAAGAGGGTGGTGGAAAATTAACACAAACCTTCAACCCGTTCATTTTGTCAATCTCATTTTGTTCCCATCCATCTTTTGTTTTCTTTTTCTTTCTATCGCTCATTTTTTCTCTCTCTCCGCCTCTTATTAATTCTTTTTCTTTAGATTTTCTTTTTTTTTTTTCTTCAAATTCTCTCCCTTTTGTTTTTCCCTTTTTTTCTTTATTCACAAACAGTTTCAGCTCCTCTATTTTAACAGTTGCTTCTTTTATTGCTTCATTGTAGCTATCACCACCACCACCACTTCTATTTTTCCTAATTTGAATAACAGGTTTTTTACAGAGACATTTGTTTGAAGATAAATATAAAAGTGAGGATGATGGGGATGAAGAAGACGGAAGAGAAACAAAAGAAGGATAAGTGGTATTAGAAGCGAGAAAAAAAGAGGAGGAGGAAGAAGAAGAAGATGGGCAAAAAGTCACTCTGATTTTTCCTTCAGAACTTTCAGTGCAATACAATTCCTGACGTTGTGTGTATGGGTGGTGTGATGAGTGGTGTGGTTTGGTGGGTAGTGTGGTGTGCTGGGTGGTTTGGTGTGGTGTAGTGGGTGGTGTGGTGTGATAGGTGGTGTGGTGTGATGGGTGATGTGGTTTGGTGGGTGGTGTGGTGGGTGGTGTGGTGGGTAGTGTGGTGGGTTTTGTGGTGTGATGGGTAGTGTGGTGGGTGGTGCGGTGTGATGGGTGGTGTGGTGTGATAGGTGGTGTGGTGTGATAGGTGGTGTGGTGTAATGGGTGATGTGGTTTGGTGGGTGGTGTGGTGTGATGGGTGGTGTGGTGTGATGGGTGATGTGGTTTGGTGGGTGGTGTGGTGTGGTGGGTGGTGTGGTGGGTAGTGTGGTGGGTTTTGTGGTGTGATGGGTAGTGTGGTGGGTGGTGTGATGTGGTGGGTGGTGCGGTGTGATGGGTGGTGTGGTGTGATGGGTGGTGTGGGGGGTGGTGTGTTGAGGTGAATGAGGTTAGAGATGTTATCACTTTACAGTGGCACCAACTTGGCTTGAAGAGCATGGCTTTTGCAAATCTTTTTTTTTACATTCCTTCGCCAATTTTTCTTTCTTCATTTTTTTGCTCATCACCCCCCATTGCTCTCCCATTACTTTCTCCAGTGATGTCATCAACTTCATCTTTTTCTGGGTTTCTTTTTCTTTTCGCTCCCTTGTTTGAATCCTCATCAGTTTGTAATATCTAGCTTCCATGTTGTCAAACATTTTTAGTTTTCTTTTCGTTAGTTTGCTGCGGTGAGAAAAATGATGCTGTTGATGATGATGATGGGATGATGATGCTGATGATGATGATGGTAGGAATGGTGATGGTGATGATGGTAGGAATTGTGATGATAATGAGGATGATGAGAATAATGTGATAATGATGATGGGGATGATAATGATGATAGGAAGGATGATGATGGTAGGAATGGTGATGATGATGATGCTAGGAATGGTGATGATGATGATGATGGTAGTAATGATGATGATGTTGAAGATTGTAGGAATGGTGATAATGATGATGGTAGTAATGATGATGATGCTGCGGATTGTAGGAATGGTGGTGGGGATGATGATGATAATGGTAACTACCCACCCTCTTTCAATCAGAAAAGAATCTCTCCAAAAAAATCTGTTTCATGTTTTTAAAGTAAAAATATTTGGAATTAAGCAGAAATCGCTATAAAAAAGACTTTTTATCAAACAATTGCAAATTTTAAAAATATTTGCAAACTTTTTTTTCTGTTTTTCTTCACATTTCTTTTGTTTGGCATCTCCTCCATCATTCATCTCACCGCCATTGATGGCATGGATGAGGGGCATGATGGAGAGGCCATCCATGCGGAGTGGTGTTTCCACCCCTGCCATCTCCAACAAGGTTGGTGCTATGTCCAAGTTGAGTACTATCTCCGTACAGCTGTCGATTAAGTTGTTACACCATAAACAAACAAAAAAACAAACTAACTAAAAAACACACACACACACATTGTGCATTTATCCACCATAAGATGGGTGCACTAAACTGCAGAAAGTGCAGCTCATCTTTTGACATGGTAGTGATCAGCTAGGCGAACTTTTTGAAATGCATTTTTTAGGCTCTGTTGATGACTCGTTAAAAGTTTCAAGTTTTCTCTCTACAGCCAGTTGAAATTAATAATTTTTACTTTTAACCGTTTGTCCGCCATTTTGTTTATATCCAAAATTCAAATTAAACTCAATTTTTTCAGTTTTTGAATACTTTTTATTGTTATTTCCATATTTCAAATTTTTTGAGTTATTTCAGTGTGATAAGAGACTATTTTTAACTTATGTAATTATCCGAAATGAGATTTTTCCAAATAAATTACTATCAACTTGTCACATTATTTATTCTAAATATTATCAACCAATTTTTACCTACAAAAGTCAACTTCAAACTTGTGAAAACTTAGTTTAATGGAGGCCATTTTACCTCGTGCCCACACACACACACACACACACACACACACACACACACACACACACACACACACACACACACACACACACACACACACACACACACACACACACAACACACACACACACACAAACACACACACACACACACTTCTTCTTCTTCTTTGTGCTTTTCCACTGAAGAACAGATGCACAAAAACTGGAATCAATTGAACAGCCTGGAACACTTCTTGAGGTGGTTGGGTAGTCTCTGCTTTTTGAATTGTTTGTTGCAGTGTGGGCACGTCATGTGGATGGGAGCTTGGTGGGTTTGTCTGACACGATTTGCCAAACCATCTTTAGTTTTCGCTAGGAAGACACAACCAGGATGTTGACACTAAATAAGGAATGGTTCTGTATTTTTTTCTTTGGTTATTCTGAATATTTCATTGCGCCATTCATTCCGATTCAATGCTTTTTGTTTCCACGTTTGTAACGTTTAACTCTTCGAAGTCTTTGCTGATCACATCATTCCACCTTAGCTTCTGTCCTCCTTGTGTTCTTTTACCTTCTTGCATTCGAGCTGACAGCAGTTTTTTCGGAATTCTGTTGTTCTCCATTCTTTGCAAATGTCCAAGCCATCGGAGTCTTCATTGTTTTATCAAAACTTCTACTCGCTCGATGCTTGTCATTCTTCTCAGCTCGGTATTTCTCACTTTTTTCCAGAAAGGATATACCTGTGATTATTCTGAGGCACCTTGTTACAAATACCTGGATACGCTGTATTTGAGAATTGAGAAGACACCATGTTTCACTGCCGTAGAGGAGGATGGATAGAATGATGCAACTGAAGAGTTTTAATTTTGTACCCAAACTTATTGATGTTTTATACCATATTAACCTATTTAAACCCTGGAAAACCTTTGAAGCCTTACTTAACCTATTATTGATATCTTCTTCAATTGAACTATTATTTGATAATATACTTCCTAAATATTTAAAACTATTTCTATATTCATTGGGGTTTGGTGTGTCATAGATTGGCTTGATTCAGGAGTCATATGCATGTACTTAGTTTTGCCAAATTCAATTGTATGTCAAAGTTGTTGAAAGTTTGGTTGACAGTTTGTACTAGGCAGTTCAGATCATCTAGGTTGCTGCTTACCAAAACTATATCATCGGCGTATGCCAGACTCTGTATCATTTTTTGCTTCAATATATGGCGGTAATTGAATAGGATTGGGGCATCGTCGCAATACTCTAGTGGAACACCTTTATCAGGGTGCTTGTTCATTGCAACTCGTGTCACTGCGTCGAGAAAGAGATTGAAGAGGACTGGGGCAAAGACATCTCCTTGTTTTACACCTACATTGATTGGAAACTTCAGATGTTTGCTTTTCTGCTTGAACGATTCCTGTTGTGTTGTGGTGCAAGGCTTGTAGGACACGAATGATCTTCTCTGAAATGCTCAAAGATCTTTTGAGAGATTGCCACAGTGCTTCCCTGTTTATCGAATCATACGCTTTTTGTAGGTGGATGAAGCAAAAATATAGTGGTCTATTGAATTCTCGGGCTTTCTGTATCAGCATTCTTGCCACGTATATCTGATCACAGCATCCTCTTTTTGGACGGAAGCCACATTGGTTTTCTTCAAGTTGGGTATCCAACACGTGTTTCAATCTGTTCAATATGACCTTACCAACAACCTTGCTTGCCACCGACATTAGTGAAATTCCCCGGTAGTTTGAGCGTTCCAATTTGCTGCCTTTTTTGTAGATAGGGGCAATGATCTGTTTTCTCCAAACAGCTGGCACTGTTTCTTCTAACCATATCTGATCTGAGGTTATCTTCAGCCAGTTCACCGTAGCTTCAGCTCCCAGTTTGAGCATGTTTGAGTTCAGATCATCGATTCCTGCAGCTGTGTTAGATTTGCATTGTTTCAAAGCTGTTTCTAGTTCTGGTTTTGTTGGGGGTAAGGCAAGTTCCTTCAAGTCATCTTTAAGGCTCATCTTTGGAAGTGGAAAATCATCATATGCTGTGGGTAACAAAGTTGAATTTGCATTTGCATTCGTTTCAAAATAACTTTTTCATCCCTTTATTTTTGACGAAGATTCAATTAATTGCGTCTAGAATTCCATGGACATATTTTATTTTAGATTGCTTCGTTATTTTGAGAGATTTCAGAATTGAACCACCACGACCATTTTTAATGTTCTGTTCAGCTTGTAAATCTTCTTCTTTAGCTTTCTCTTCCCACCAATCATTGAGCGCTTTTCTGCATGCATTTTTGGCCTCTTTTTTAACCAAATTATAATTATTTTTGAGGCTTAGAGGGATTGACTCCCCACGTTGTTTGAGGTTGAGTATTTTGAGATATAGATTACTTTTTTTTTTCTATTACTTCTTTAACCTCTTTTGTAATCCACTCTTTTTCTCTAATATTTTTCTTTTTTGGTAAACAGCTATTGATGGCATTAATGAATGTAGATTTGAACCGGCACCATATTTGTTCAACTGAACCTTCCTGGTTAGTTTCTAGTATATTATTGTTCAACTCATGTTTGAAATTGTTTATTGTTTGTATGGATAGATCTTTAGGATTTGTAATGAAATTAAGACATATTATTGTTGAGGTTTTGTTTTTTATGTTTTTTTCGATAGTTGGATAGAAGATATTATTATGTTATGATCTGAAATGTACTTGGTCTTCTTGTATGCTCTTGTATCAGTAACTAGTGAACGATATTCTTGGTTGATTAGGACATAGTCCACACATGCCCTCCTTCTTTTTGCCCCGGATGAGACCATGTCCATTGATGAATCTTCTTGTGGGGGAATATCGTATTGGTAATAACAAGGCCATTTTGATTACACAGATCAACCAGTTTTGTTCCATTTTGATTTTTTTTATCTGGGTTGTGTGGGCTATGTAGTCTGGAAGGTGTTGTTGAAGGTCCTAACCTAGCGTTAAAGTCTCCAAGTGTGATTATGACATCCTTTTGGTTTGTTTCGGCAACTAAATTCTGAAGTTTTTCATAGAAGTGTTCAGCTTCAATGGCTACGTCGACTTCAGTGCAATGATGCTCATGTATTTCTAACTGCAACCTTTATTTCAAAAGTCTTTCGGATAGAGAGTTGAAAGTCTCATTTTTTTTGAACCCCATTCGCATTTTGTTTCTCAACACCACCGTTACTCCTCTTTGGTTGCCACTTCTTTTTTCATCAAGCCCAGAAAAGATAATGGTAGATTCTTCTAGCTCTAGTACACCACTTCCTTGCCACTGAACGTTCGAGAGTGCCAACAACGATAAATTTTTCAGTCTCATTGTTTCAATAACATTTAAAAGTTTTCCATTAAATTTTGTTGGTTTACCCGAACTTTGAACGTTCCAACAAGCGATTTTCAATTTGTCCAATTTCTTCAGTTTTTCTGAGGATTTCTGATGTGGTGTATATTATCAAACTTGTTAGAGATCAGCTTAACGAAGTTTCTTTTTAATTTTGATTTGTTTTGATTATTTCAAATTTCAATTTATTTTCTTTGTTCACTTTTAACCAGCTATACCAAAAATGCCATCTTTGTTTACTTCTTCCAGAACTTTATTAAACTTAAAGTTTTACAATTATGAGCTTATTTATGAATTTTTTGTTATTTTAAATTATTTATTAAATTAAATTTGAATTTTTCAAAGTCAATTTTGGTTAGATTAGCTTAACTTTTTATTTGCGATGTTACGAACTTTTAATTGTGTGAAACTTTTTAATTTTCCAAGCAAAACTGTTCACTGATTATTTTAATTTCGGTTAGGTTTATTTGAATAGAATTTTCAGCCTTTAAATTTAATGAAATTCGAAAAAATCACGGAGCCATCTTACTCGTGACTCTCTCTCACACACACACACACACACACACACACACACACACACACACACACACACACACACACACACACACACACACACACACACACACACACTGTTCTTGCGTTCATCCACCATGAGGTAGGTGCAAAGAATTGAGAGATGAGCATTTTTTTTTGTGGTTATAAATGCCTTGTGGTTTGAAGTTCAGCCTTATGCTTGTTTGTGTCTGGTGCTTCTGTCTCACGTGGTTTGCCAGACCTGCTTTACTGGCGGCTATTCTGTTGCATCCCGGAAACGTGCAGAATAAGGCATTGTCAGAACTGTTGTTATTGTTGCTATTGCTTTGATTGTTGTTGCCATTGTTTTGATTGTTGTTATTATTATTGTTGTTGTTGCTACTGTTGTTTTGGTTGTTGTTGATCCTGTTGTTTCGATTGTTGTTTGCTATTGATTTGATTGTTGCTATTGTTGTTGTTTCTTTTGTTGTTGCTGCTGCTATTATTGTTGTTGTTACTGCTCCTATTGTTTTGATTGTTGTAGCTATTATTGTTGTTGTTGTTGTTGCTCTTGTTATTTCGATTGTTGTTGTTGTTATTGTTTTGATTGTTATGGCTATTATTGTTGTTGTTGTTACTTCTGTTGTTTCGATTTTTGTTGTTGTTGTTGTTACTTCTGTTGTTTCGATTTTTGTTGTTGTTGCTTTTGTTTTCGTTATGATTTTTATTTTTGTTGATTTTGCTGTTATTTTCCTTACTGCTGTTGTATCATTGTTGTTGTTATTGGTGCTACTCTTGTTGTTGTTGCTTTTATTATTATTATTGTTGTTGTTGCTTTTGTTTTTGTTGTCGTTATTGTTTTGATTGCTGTTGTTATTGTTGCTATCATCTTTATTACTGCTGTTGTTGCTATTATTGTTGTTGTTGCTATCGCTGTTGTTGTATTTGCTATTATTTTTATTGTTGTTGATTCTGTTGTTCTTGTTGTTGGTGGACTTATAATCTTTAGCAAAATCCTTTTAAAGTTTCTCTTCAAGCTCTTTTTCTCTGTTCAGCTCTTGCAGACGTTTCGTAATGTTGTTGCGCCATTTTCTCCTATCATGCGCTTTTGCTCTCCAAAAATCCACTATGTTTAACTTTTTAAGATCTAATTGCACTAAATCGTGCCATCTTTGTTTTTGTTCACCTTGATGTCTTTTGCCACCTGCTATTTTGCTAACCAGGTGTCGTCTTGGTAATCGATCATCCGGCATTCTTTCAAGGTGTCCGAGCCATTTTAATCTTCTCTTTTGGATCATTACTTCAACCCTGTCAATATTTGAACTGCTTTGCAGCTGGGTGTTTCTCATTTTCTCCCATAGAGACGTGCCAGTGATGATCCTCAAGCACCTGTTAACGAAAACTTGGAGTCTTTGTGTATGTTTCTGTAAAAGATTCCAAGTTTCGCTACCGTATAGAAGGTTTGGTATGATAACTGCTTTAAAAAGTTTCAATTTTGTTTGTACTTTTATCTTTGGTTGGTACCATACCAGTCGGCTCAGAGTGCGAAAGGCTTGTACCGCTCTGTTAATTCGAGCTTCAACTTCTGTATCAACCGAATTATCGCTACTGAGTATACTTCCGAGGTATTTGAATTGTGTTACCTCTTCCAAGTAATGTCCCCCCCCAATTGAAAGCGTTGCTGTGGCGTCTGGATTCATGTTGCTATTGTTGTTTTTTTTGATATTGTCGTTGTTGTTATTGTCGTTGGTGCTGTTTTTGTTGTTGGTGGTGATGTTTCTGTTGTTGGTGGTGTTGTTTTTGATGTTGTAGCGTGTGTTTTTGTCATCGTTTCTGCAGCTGTTTATTTTTATATTTTTGTTGTTGATGTTATGGTTCTTGTCAATGTTATTTCTAATGTTGTTATCGGTGTTGTCAGGTAGAATGCGCATAAATTTTGTTTTTTTGAAGTTTATTTTTAGTGCACTTAGCAAAGATATTGTTCATTGCTTCAACAAGACACTGGAAACTTTCAATGTTGCTGCTTGTAATCAGAACGTCATCTGCATAAGCTAGGTTTTGTACACATGTGGATTTTTCCAACTTATGACGACTATTGTTCATCAGCGGTGCATTGTAACTGTAGTCTATGTCAATGCCTTTGTTAGGATGATTTTTCAAAGCCACTTTTAGCACAGCATCCAGATAGAGGTTGAACAACATAGGAGCTAAAACGTCTCCTTGTTTAACTTCTACGCTTATTGGGAACTCTTCAGACATCTGCCCCTCTGAACGTATCAATCCGGTTGAGTCACTATAGAGTGCTTTAATTATGCGGATTAATTTTTCTGGGATGCTGAAGGTTTTTGATAAGATTTCCCACAGAGCTTCTCTATTAACTGTGTCGTAGGCTCGTTGGAGGTCCATAAAACAGAAGTATATAGCTTTGTTAAATTCTTTGGCTCTTTGCATCAAAATCTTTGCTGAGAAGATTTGGTCGCAACAACCTCTGTTTGGCCTGAATCCACACTGGTTCTCCCCCAGTTGACTTTCAACCATGTCTTGCAATCTGTTTAAAACTGCTCTGCCAAACACTTTACTGGCTACGCATAGGAGAGATATTCCTCGGTAGTTTTGGCATAGTGATTTTGACCCATTTTTATGAATTGGGATTACTATTTGGCATTTCCAATCTTTCGGAATAACTTCCGATTCCCATATTTGGTCTGCTATCACTTTAAGCCAATTAACTGTCAACTCGTCGCCTATTTTGAGCATATTCGAACTGATTTGATCTATACCAGAAACCGTTTCTATCCTGCATTGATCCAGAGCTTTAAGCAATTCTATCTTTGACAACGGTTTAGACAACTTTTGAACATCTTCGTCATCTAGTTTAATTTTTCCTGGTATGAGCTCGTCGTATAATTTGGCCTCTACTATGATATCAGTTTTGGCAAAATCTTCAAAATGTTCTTTCCATCTGTTGATTTTCTCGTCTGAAGAACATATGAGTAGTTTACCATCTTTAGATTTTAAGTTTGCTGAGCTTCTAATATTTGAGGTTTTTAAAATTGAGCCTCCCCTACCTTGTTTGATGAAAAGTTCGGTTACCTTTTCTGCCTCTGCAGCTTTTACTTCCCACCAATGATCAATTGCATTTCTACAAGCGTTTTTTGTTTGCGCCTTTATATTGTTGTAGCTGCTGATTAAACCTTGAGGGATTGTATGGCCTTTCTGTTTAAGTGATCTAATTCTTAGATGGTGTTTGGTTTTTTCTTCAGACAATTTTCTTATTTCGTCAGTAAGCCATTGTTTTTTTTGACTTTGTTTTTCTTGGACTTTGTTTTTTGTGGGCAAAGTTTTCAAGGAAGTATTCAAAAAACTCTCTTTAAAACATTTCCAAGTTTCTTCAATGGGTGCATGGATATTGATATGGTTTAGTTTATTTTATAATTCTTCACTAAATTTGTTAGTGTAGTCGGTGTTGAGTTTAGTTGGGTTTGTTATTTTTGTATTCATATTGTGTTTTGTGTATGTAGAAATCTTGTTGCTATAGTGTCTATTGTAGTTTTTTATTACTAGTTTTGTAATGAGTAGGTTATGATCTGATATATGTCTCGTTTGACGACTAGCTTTGGTATCATATACTTTAGCTCTATATTGGTGTCTTACGAGCACATAATCGAGTGTGCCATACTTTTTGGATTGGGTGGTGCCACGTCCACTGATGGATTCTTTTATGCGGAAATAAAGTATTGGTGATTTCTAGATCATTGTTATAGCAAAAATCTACCGAGCGTGTTCCATTTTTGTTTTTTTCATCAGTGTTGTGGGGGCCATGGAGTCGGGATGCGGTGATATTTTAGCCTACGCGAGCGTTGAAACCTCCCAACACTATTAAAAAGTGTTTTTTGTTAACTTTATCAATCTGGTTTTGAAGTACTTCATAAAAGTTTTTTGACTCAGATTCTTCGTCAACTTCAGTGGGAGCATAGACAGCAATAACCGTTGTGTGGCTGTTTCTCATTTTTAACTGTATCTTCATTGCTCTTTCTGATATCATGGTGTGAGTGCCTTCTCTCTTCCAAGCAGCTTTCCACTCACCACGAAGAGCAATAGCCACTCCGCGTTGGTTGCCATCTTTTTTCTCGTCAAGTACTGAATAGAGCACCGTTGTGTCGTCTATTTCCAAAATGCCCCTTCCTACCCATTGTGTTTCTGATATTGCCAATAGCGCTATATTTTTGTCCTGCATGGTTCCAATGACATTTGCCAGTTTGATGCTGAGCTTTGTTGGGTTGCCAAGGCTTTTTACATTCCAGCACCCAATTCTCTAAATCTTTACTGTGGATATGGTGTGTGTTGTACTTTGCACTGGTAAGTTATCAGCTGTACGCAGTATTTTTGTTAATTCCATTATATCTCCGAATAGTTTATGATAAGTAGATCAGTGTAATTTAGTTTTTTTAATCCGGTCAGTTTTACCTGTCTATTGCCTTTATTTCGAATTTTAAGAAACTACTTTTGTTTTCAAATTTTTGAGCAATATTTTAACAGTTTCAAACTAATTAAATTTTTTTTATATACTACAACCTTTTTCAACAACAACAAACTCATTTCATAATCATCTTCTGCTTCTACTTTTTTGTTCCCACCATGAATTCAGAACAAGTTTACATGCTTTTTTGCATTTACTCTTTATTATCACATATTGGGACTTGAGAAATAATGGAACTGATTGATTTTTTTGTTTATGTTGCATAATTTTTTGGCAAACATCAGCTTTTTCCTTTTTCAGCTGCCGAATTTTTTCAGTTACCCAATCCTTTTTATATTTTGTGTGTTTGGTTGGCAAAACTTTTTTTGCAGATGTTAAACTTTCTTTGAAAACTTTCCATGGCTCATCAATATTTTTTGGGCCACCAGGGACTGCTAACTGGTTTCTGAAATTATTTATTATGTTTTCGTCGAGTTCTCGGGAATTTTCAATGTATTGCTTGTGACTATTGTTGCGAAAATGTTGCTTATGACATAATGATTTGAAAAATTTGAATTTTGTAATATCAGGGAAGTGATCAGAAATATGAAGAGTTTTTCTGAACACTTTGGTGTCCAGGATGCAGGATCGGTATTGAGCATTGATGAGTATGTAGTCAAGGACATGTCCACCATTTTTCTGACCAGGAAAGTGCCATGTATACTGATGTATCTTCTTATGAGGGAATAAAGTGTTGGTAATTGCCAGGTTGTTATAGTTGCAAAAATCCACCAGTCTTCTGCCGTTGTTATTTCACACCTGGATTATGCTTCCCATGTAGAGATGACCAACTAGTTGGCTGACCCACTCGTGCATTGAAATCACCTGCTAGTATGATGACATCCTTTTCACAAATGCTCTCAATAGTAGATTGCAGTGTTTCATAAAATTTGTCACTGTTTTCTGACTCATCAACCTCTGTAGGAGCATATGCGGCTGATACGGCAATAAGACTGATACCAAAACCACCTATTTTCACTCTTACTTGCAATAAACTTTCGTTTATAGGGCGAAAAACACCATTTTTTTCCACGCCTCCTTGAATTCATTCCTCAAGATAACACTTATCATCTAATTGTTTCTCTTTCTTGAGACCGTGAAGACGCTTGCTGATGTTTTCTCGTCATAGTTTCCTGTTGCGCGCTTCTTGTTTCCATACATCTACCAAGTTCAGCGTTTTGAGATCTATGAACTAAATCGTGCCGTCTCTGTTTCTGTCCGCCTTGCTATTTTCTACCATCCGTTATTTTGCTTGTCCGAAGTTTTTTCGGCGATCGATCATCCGGCATTCTTTCGAGGTGGTCTAGCCATTGCAGTCTTCTCTTTTGGATCATCACATCGATCTTTCCTATATTCGCTTCGCTTCGAAGTTGGGTATTCTTCATTTTCTCTCATAGAGAAGTGCCGGTGATAATTCTCAAACAGGTGAAAACCTGTAACCTCTGTATGTGATGTTGTAGAAAGTTCCATGTTTCACTGCCGTATAATAACGTCGGTATGATGGTTGATTTGAACAGCTTCAATTTGATGTGGACATTTATTTTTGACTGGTACCACACGAGGTGGCTTAGTGTACGAAAAGCTTGGGCTGCTCTGTTGATTCTGCATCAACCGAGTTGTCACTACTAAGGATACTGCCAAGGTACTTGAGTTGTGAAACTTTTTCCAAATAATCGTCTTCACCAAATTGAGAGCGTTAAGATGGCATTTAAACTTGTATTGTTGTTATAGTTTGTATTTTTTTTGTTGTTTCTGCAATTGCTTTTGTTGTTGCTAATTATATGCTATTGATAATGTTGTTGCTTTTGTTGTTGCTGCTGCTATTGTTGTTGTTGCTATTGTTGTTTTTGAAGTTGTTGTTGTTGTTGTTGCTGCTATTTTTGTTGTTGCTATTGTTGTTGCTGCTGTTGTTTTGTTGCTCTAATTGTTGTTGCTATTGTTGTTCATCTGTGTTCACCGAATCATATGCTTTGCATAGATCAACAAAACAGAGGAAAGTAGGTGTGTTGAACTCTCTGGCTCGCTGTATGAGAATTCTAGTATCAAATATTTGATCGGTACATCCTCTATTAGGGCGAAAACCACATTGATCTTCTTTTAATTGATTATCCAGAAGTGGTTTCAACTGATTCAAGATTGCTTTACTGAATACCTTACACACCACACTTAAGACAGCTACTCCACGGAGGTTGTTACAGTCAGCTTTGTTACCTTTTTTTATATTAGAGCTGTTATTTGCTTTTTCCAGTCGTCTGAAACCCGTTCTTCTTCCTAGATTTGATCTGCCAGGCTTTTCAATCATTGTACTGCTACATCAGAACCCTTGTGTGTATGCTTCGCGCCATACCGGTTGTTTACAATTCGAGCCGATCTTTTATCAATTTTCTCTCAAAAATCTCACTTTGATTCTTCTGGAAATCAGTTAAAAAACTTTCAAAAAGTTGTTAAAGAAGACGAAAAACGGAAAGTCCGATTTTAGACAAAATGGCGACGAAACATGAAAACTTCAAAAATGATTGAGTAGAGCTGATAACTCGCCGATCAAATTCAACACACACCATATCTGAAAATAAAGGCAAAAATAAAAAAGTTTCCAAAATTGGCTGTTGGAATGTGAGAAGCCTGGGCAATCCAACCAAATTCAACTTGAAACTTCATAATGTCATAGCCTCAATGAAAGAAAACAATTTTGCAGCAATGGCTTTGTTAGAAGTTCAATGGTCTGGGTATGGTGTATTAGAAGTAGAGGAGCTACTGTGGTATATTCAGGTACAAATGAAAAATTATCAGAAAATCAAAGAGGTACTGCAGTAGTGCTTCTGGGTAATATAAGAAATGCCCGGAAAGAAAATAAAATATTCACACCAATCAACGAAAGATTACTGAAACTCAGACTAAAAACTGGGAAACTGTGGCTTAGCATAATTGCTGTGTATGCACCAACTGAAGTTGAAGAGGCAATAATATCTGATGAGTTTTATGACCAGCTTCAAGTTACATTAGATGAAGTGAACAAGAAAGATGTTATATTAGTGCTTGGGGATTTTAATGCAAGAATTGGCCCATCTCTAAACCCATCCAACTTACGTGGTGTGCATAACCCTGACAAATGTAACAAAAATGGAGAAAGATTGATTGATTTCTGCAACCAGAATGGATTAGCAATTACCAACACTTTGTTTCCACATAAAAATATTCATCAATGGACTTGGAAACATCCCAGTCAAAAAGAAGGTGGTCATGTTTTGGATTATATACTAATAGATAAAATGTTCAAAAAGTTAATGATGGATATAAGGGCATAAAGAAAAACAATACACTCATCTGATCATAATTCAGTTACAGCCAAACTCATTATGAATTTTCATGTTAACAAAAATACAAAAAGAAGAATGGGGGATTTCAAAAAACTTGATCAAAATTCTATGGATGGTGATACTAAAAGACTATTTCATCGGAAACTTAATCCATGCAAGAAAATTGGTTCAGTTGAAGAGATATGTAGTTTCAAAAATACACTGAAATCTGCAGTTGCTGAATGTGCTCAAAAATCAACTAAGAAGTTTGAAAAGAAGTGGGTCACAGAAGAAATAAAGAGTCTGTCAAAAAAAAAGGTAGCCTTCACTTTCAAATTTTATCTCTTCAGCAAAAAGGATTACCAGTTTCAAATGAATTGAAAGTGTTACATTACATTGAAAAGTCGAATCAAAAAAGAATGTAATAAAGCTTTGAACAGCTGGTGGCAGGAGAAAGCTAATGAAGCTGAAGAAAAACATAAACTTAATGTAAAACTTGGTCGAGGTGGTTCTATTATCGATTCTCTTAAGCTTATAGGTAGATTGGTTCATAATCAACATCATTATATTTTAGATAAAGATGGTATTGGTAAAATTAAAAACACAGAAAATAAATTAAATAGATGGTGCGAACATTTTAGTAATATAACAAATATCAAAACAAAGGTCTCTCAAGAGTCATACAATTCATTGAAATCAATCTTCTCGCAACCAAACTACGAAGGTCTAACGAACCAGCTGTCAGAGGATGAAATACAAACAAAGCACACACATACGTACTCACACACACACACACACACATACATACGTGGCATTGGGAGGAACTCCAGGCCCAAATAAAACGAAAGGAATTTTGACATCTGTTTCATATGGAAGGGCCTTCCCTTTCACCACGCCATACTGCCCTGTGAAATGGTCACTTACATTACAAAATGGCCACCTACATAACAACATGGCCACCTACATGACAACATGATAGTAAAAATAACTCACCTAGGTGATAGCCGTGATCAGAAGTATATATGATGTAGGTGTTGTCTAGTTGTTTTGTACGTTCCAACATCTTGTAAATCTAGCATGATGACGCTTATCTTTATCATCATAACCATTACCCTCTTCATCATCATCACCACCTACATCATCATCCTCACCGTATTTATCATCTTCACCATCCTCATATTCAACATCATCACCACCGTCTTTATCCTCAAGATCATTGGCATGTCCCTAAGTGTGTGGCCAAGTTCGTGGCTGACAGTATGCGCTGACAGTTTTGGCATTTTGTTGTTTTATTTTCATTTTTTTGCTGTTGTAGTTGTGTCGGAGTATATTGTTGGATTCTTATGTATCCTCATGTGTCTAGCCCGATTTGCCTTGATTCTCCAGAGCCCACACATCCCACATTTGAACTTCTTGTCATTCACCCCTTTTTTTAAAATTTTTTTGATGGTTCTTCCAGGTCACTTCTTGGTCGACGATTTTTCGACAATTTTGCAGGCTATTTCTATTGGCGTTTCAACATTTGTGCATTTATTTCTTATGTATCGCCAGACCTGCTTTGCTTTTGCAAGTTTTGCCACACCCTTCTGCCTCACATGTGAATCCAGTGGTTGATTGTGTCACAGGCACGTGTAGTGTTTCTCTGTTAGGTAGACGTCGATTTTCACTATTCTGGTTCTGGTGTCTATGTTGACGTTCGTACATGTTCAACCACTTTCTCCGAGAGTTGACTTTGGAGTTCCATCTTTCACGGTCTTTGACTATTTCTAGCAAGTTTTCACGTAAGATTGCTCCTTCCGTTAAAAGTTTGCTCCAGTAACTGAGGGCCATCTGTTGTTTTCTCTTTGCTTTTTGGAGACCCTCGAGTTTGGTATTCCTACCTATCACCATTCTCTACCAATCTGTCATCGGGTAGGCGCAACACATGACCTATGCCCCTGAAGTGAGCTATTTCTATTTTTCACGAATGCTCTCTACTCCAAGTTGGCGTTTTACGTCGCATATGTTCACGTTTCAAATTAATATGCTCAGTCCTTTTCTATCTAATCATCCACCCATCCGTTATCCATTTAGGTTTTTTACATCCATATCTTCATCTATCCATCAACCTATACATTTACCCATTTCATCTATCAATCGCTTGCCCCATGTATCCATCCATTTACTCATCCATTAATCCATCAATTAATCAATCAATCCGTTTTTATAACCATTGATATTCAATCTACCCATCAATTTGTATTCACCCACATAATATATAACCCATCCATTCATTAACACGTGAATCCCAAGGTCATTCTATAATCTTAATCCCATTTGTATTTTCCAAAATATTTCAACACTTTGTGTTAATTAATAGCTCGTTTTTAGTATTATTTACTTGTTCAGCATCAATGATATTCGATTGAAATACATCGATAGTTTGCTAACATAATACTTTATTGTTTCCATGGTTTCTGTATATATGAGAAGTAATGAAAGGGTGTGAGGTTTTAAACTTGAAACATTGATATTTTAAGTTTTCGTGAATTCAAACTATTTCAGTTTGTCGATGAACGAGTCAGGCATGTTGTAATGTTTTAGCAGCCTCCACAGTATGGGCTTATTGACTCTTGGGTGTGCTTTCCTTAAATCCAGTAGAACTATCTTAGTTTCAGTCTCGCTCATGCGGTCACCCACGCAGAGCAGAAGCTTTAGTTCGGCTTTCTGAAGTCATATGAAGATCTGTGTCGCGTCAGCTGTTGATCGATTCTGTCGAAATCCTGCTTGATTCTCAACTTCATCATCATCATCATCACCTTCATCCTCATCACCACCTTCATCCTCATCATCACCTTCATCCTCATCATCATCATCGCCTTTATCACCATCACCGTCATCACCATCCTCATCTTCGTCATCATCCTCATCACTTTCATTTTCATCCTCATCATCACCTTCATCCTCATCATCACCTTCATCCTCATCATCATCATCGCCTTTATCACCATCACCGTCATCACCCCCCTCATCTTCGTCATCATCCTCATCATCACCTTCATCCTCATCATTACCTTCATCCTCATCATCACCTTCATCATCATCACCTTCATCACAGCGACATCCACAGATTGCAGGGTCTGAAGTCTTTTGGTTTGCAAAAGGTCGGTGAACTTTTGATGAAGAGGAGACATTTTAGGTAGAAACTGCAAGAGCCATTGTTTGTCTGGGTTGGGCGCAAAATTCCAGCTGGGTGTGCTGTGGTGTGTTCCTCACTTGCAATAACACCACCACACCACTTACCATAACATCACCACACCACATAACCCCACACTACCACACCCTATCGCAGCATATCACAACACACCCTATCGTACCACATCACAACACACCACCACACCCTATCGCACCACAAAGTACCCACCGATGTGAAGTGTTATTGAGAAACATTTCTTTGAATTGAGGAGCAGAATCTTCTGGTCCGTGTGGTGCTGGCATGCTTAACACTAACAAAACTCCTCTGTGTGTGTGTGTTTGTGTGTGTGTGTGTGTGTGTGTGTGTGTGTGTGTGTGTGTGTGTGTGTGTGTGTGTGTGTGTGTGTGTGTGTGTGTGTTTTTTCTCAAAACTAACTTGACCAATATAATCACTTGTGACTTACTTGTCTGACTGCAACTTCTTGCTTTTCTCAAAAAACTTGATGCTTTGGTTAGTGATGACGTCAGTGAGATAGTCCTGATAATAGTCGTCTAGATGTTTTTCTAGGCGTTCGTTGTGCTTAAGGGTGTAGTTGTAGTATCTGCCAAAAATTTATCCATTCTTCAAAATAACAGCAATCACCCACATATGTAACAACAATTCAGATTATCACCCACATATGCAACAAAAATCCAGATTATCAACCAAACAACTGTTCATAATGAGGTACCTGCTGTTACGTAGCAGAGCCATCCAGTAGGACCAGCCTGGAGGTGTGTACTCACCCTGGTATCCGTTTAAGTATTTGCCGAAGTAACCTGTCATTTTTTATTTTCGCCCATCCATTCATTCTAATTTATCCATCCATCCTCATCCATCTATTCATTCTAATTCATCCATCCATCCTTAATTATTTATTCATTCTAATTCATCCATCCTTCCTCATCCATTCATTCTAATTCATCCATCCATCACCACCCATCCATTCATTCCCACCCATCCATTCATTCCCACCCATCCATTCATTCCCACCCATCCATCTTTTCACTCACCTACCTGCTAATCTATTAATATCTCCACACTCACCTACTCACACTCCCTTACACCTTCTTTCCCATCCCCCTCTCCGACACTCTTTTTGTCACACGCTCTCACACCCTCCTATTCCTTTTTTAACACCCTTCTACTCCAACTCTTTTCCCCCCTACTACCTGTGAGGTATCCAGAGTTCTTGAGATAGGTTCCAAAATTTAGAGGTTCGTAAAGGTCTTTCCATGCATCAGAAGAGCAGTTGTCGTTGTTAGTGTATGTGTTGTGATTATGCACGTACATTCCTGTGCGTGAAAGCCATTTGTCTCAGCTCAGCAAACAAACAAAAACATACACACACACACACACACACACACACACACACACACACACACACACACACACACACACACACACACACACACACACACACACACACCAGTGAGTATGGAGCTGCGTGAAGGGCAACACATAGGGGTGGAAGCAAAAGCATTTAGGAATGTGGTGCCTTTTTGTCGCAGGTACTTGTGTAACATTGGCATGTGCTGCATTGAGCCTGTCATGTTACAAAATTTTTCATGAAACGTCTGATTGGCTGATCTATAATTGTCACAAGACAAATCAATTTGATTGGCTAATCTAAATGTGTAATGAAAAAAAATTGGTTGACCTAGTTGAGAATCTTGATCGTCTGTCAGAATTAAGACTATGTTAGGCCGTTTGTTTTTCTTCATCTTCTTCGTTTTTTTCTTGATTTTTTTTTCTGTTTCATTGCTTTTTTTTGTGAACTTTTTGTCAATGTAGTTGTGTCCGAGAACGTGATTGGTCAAAGTGAGAACGTCCTTGTCTTCTTTGCGTTTGCGCTCATGCAAAAGCTTTCTTCGTTGCATTCGCCTGTTGCGTTTGTGTTGTTGTTTCATGAGCCTATGATAAATCCTGCTTTGATTGAAGATAGTTATTTGTTTGTTTCCCTCTCTTCTCTTTACGCCATCTCTCTCAGCCGACCCAACATTGTCTTTGTTAAAGCCAATATATTTTTCATTTTTTTTGAGATTCAGAGAACTATTGTTATTTTTAGTTTTCAAACGTTTTCTATTAAGTTTTTCAGATATTTTTTTGTCAGATCTTAATTTTTTATGCCAAAACTCATTATTATTTAATTTATGATTGTTTATGTTTGTTTTCATGACTCGGTACCTCATGTTACCTGGGCCACCCTCAGTAGGTTTGGTCAATGGCTGTTTCCTGTGCCTCTTGAAATACACCGTTTTGGATTTTTCATCTGAATACAATTTTTCAATTTTATTTGTTGGTTGGTGCTTCATTCTTTTCTTCATCTTTTTTTTCTCATTCTTCTTTCCATCACTTCCACTTTTCATTTTATATTTTTCATCTTTCATCAAATCAGAGTTACTTTTCAGCTGAGAGTTGTGATAGGAAAGAAGAAGAGGGTGAGAAGAAGAAGGAATAGAAGGCGAAAAATTCAAAGAAGGTGGAAGCAGGTGAGAGTGAAAATAAGAAAAACGATGAGAGTTCATATAAGCAGCTGATTGGTTGGAAGCGAGTGGATGAGTAGATTTGATGTGATGACGGTGCCACTGGATCGAGTGAACCGGCATGCACAACATTGAGGTCAACAAATAAACCAACAACATCTGCAGTTACGAGATGTATAGATGAAGAGGTAGATAATTAGATAGGTGGAAAAATAGAGAGATAGATAGATAGAAAGAAAGATAGATAGATAGATATAGATAGATAGATAGATAGATAGATAGATAGATAGATAGATAGATAGATAGATAGATAGATAGATAGATAAATAGATAGATAGATAGATAGATAGATAGATAGATAGATAGATAGATAGATAGATAGATAGATAGATAGATAGATAGATAGATAGATAGATAGATAAATAGATAGATAGATAGATAGATAGATAGATAGATAGATAGATAGATAGATAGATAGATAGATAGATAGATAGATAGAGAAATAGATAGATAAGCAGATAACATTAAAATGTCAGTGATGCATCATTATGATGCACTTCACATGATTACTGTTGTGTGTGTGTGTTTGTGTGTGAGTGTGTGTGTTTGTTTGTTGAAAACTAAGCTTCCTGAGTTAGAATATAATTAGTCCCTTAAATGTTTCAAATCGACATCACGTGGTGTAAGTGAACATACAAGGACAGATCCATACACATATGTACAGAAACAAAAAGGCAAAATTCATAAAAACATTTACACACTGTTACAGAGATTAATTAATGCACTATCTCTTATTAATAGAATGTTCTATGTCGTTCTAGAATGTTCCATTTACTATATTGTTTTTTAATGTTTTACGTTCTTTATTGCTTTAAAATAATCTATTTTCTAGAATATTTTTACTCTATACTATAAAAAAAAAGAATAATTTGTATGATGCAGACAGGCATACCGAGAGTAATAATTGGAATGATACAGACAGGCATACAAAGAGTAAAAATTGGAATGATACAGACAGACTACAAGAATTAAAAATTAGAATGATACAGACAGGCATACCAAGAGGAATACTTGGAATGATACAAACAGGCATACAAAGATTAAAAATTAGAATGATACAGACAGGCATACTAAGAGTAATAATTGGAATGATACAGACAGGCATACAAAGAGTAATAATTGGAATGATACAGACAGGCATCCAAAGCAGAACAATTGGAATAATACAGACAGGCATACCAAGAGGAATACTTGGAATGATACAAACAGGCATACAAAGATTAAAAATTAGAATGATACAGACAGGCATACAAAGAGTAAAAATTGGAGAAATACAGACAGGCATACAAAGAGTAAAAATTGGAGAAATACAGACAGGCATACAAAGATTGAAAATTAGAATGATACAGACAGGCATACAAAGAGTAATAATTAGAATGATACAGACAGGCATACAAAGAGTAATAATTGGAATGATACAGACAGGCATCCAAAGCAGAACAATTGGAATAATACAGACAGGCATACCAAGAGGAATACTTGGAATGATACAAACAGGCATACAAAAAAAAATAATTGGAGAAATACAGACAGGCATACAAAGAGTAAAAATTGGTGAAATACAGACAGGCATACAAAGAGTAAAAATTGGAGAAATACAGACAGGCATACAAAGATTAAAAATTAGAATGATACAGACAGGCATACAAAGATTAAAAATTTGAATGATACAGACAGGCATACTAAGAGTAATAATTGGAATGATACAGACAGGCATACAAAGAGTAATAATTGGAATGATACAGACAGGCATCCAAAGCAGAACAATTGGAATAATACAGACAGGCATACCAAGAGGAATACTTGGAATGATACAAACAGGCATACAAAGAGTAATAATTAGAATGATACAGACAGGCATACAAAGAGGAATAATTGGAATGATACAGACAGGCATACCAAGAGGAATACTTGGAATGATACAGACAGGCATACAAAGAGTAAAAATTGGAAAAATACAGACAGGCATACAAAGAGTAAAAATTAGAATGATACAGACAGGCATACAATAAGTAAAAATTTGAATGATACAAACAGGCATACAAAGAGTAATAATTAGAATGATACAGACAGGCATCCAAAGCAGAACAATTGGAATAATACAAACAGGCATACCAAGAGGAATACTTGGAATGATACAGACAGGCATACAAAGAGTAACAACTTGAGAAATACAGACAGGCATACAAAGACTAATAATTGGAATGATACAGACAGGCATACAATTATTAAAAATTAGAATGATACAGACAGGCATACTAAGAGTAATAATTGGAATGATACAGACAGGCATACAAAGAGTAATAATTGGAATGATACAGACAGGCATCCAAAGCAGAACAATTGGAATAATACAAACAGGCATACCAAGAGGAATACTTGGAATGATACAGACAGGCATACAAAGAGTAATAACTTGAGAAATACAGACAGGCATACAAAGACTAATAATTGGAATGATACAGACAGGCATACAAAGATTAAAAATTAGAATGATACAGACAGGCATACTAAGAGTAATAATTGGAATGATACAGACAGGCATACAAAGAGGAATAATTGGAATGATGCAGACAGGCATACAAAGAGTAATAATTTGAGAAATACAGACAGGCATACAAAGGCTAATAATTGGAATGATACAGACAGGCATACAAAGATTAAAAATTAGAATGATACAGACAGGCATACAAAGAGTAATAATTGGAATGATACAGACAGGCATACAAAGAGTAATAATTGGAATGATACAGACAGGCATACAAAGAGTAATAATTGGAATGATACAGACAGGCATCCAAAGCAGAACAATTGGAATAATACAGACAGGCATACCAGGAGGAATACTTGGAATGATACAAACAGGCATACAAAGAAAAATAATTGGAGAAATACAGACAGGCATACAAAGAGTAAAAATTGGTGAAATACAGACAGGCATACAAAGAGTAAAAATTGGAGAAATACAGACAGGCATACAAAGATTAAAAATTAGAATGATACAGACAGGCATACAAAGATTAAAAATTTGAATGATACAAACAGGCATACAAAGAGGAATAATTGGAATGATACAGACAGGCATACAAAGAGTAATAATTGGAATGATACAGACAGGCATCCAAAGCAGAACAATTGGAATAATACAAACAGGCATACCAAGAGGAATACTTGGAATGATACAGACAGGCATACGAAGAGTAATAACTTGAGAAATACAGACAGGCATACAAAGAGTAAAAATTGGTGAAATACAGACAGGCATACAAAGAGTAAAAATTGGAGAAATACAGACAGGCATACAAAGATTAAAAATTAGAATGATACAGACAGGCATACAAAGAGGAATAATTGGAATGATACAGACAGGCATACCAAGAGGAATACTTGGAATGATACAGACAGGCATACAAAGAGTAAAAATTGGAAAAATACAGACAGGCATACAAAGAGTAAAAATTAGAATGATACAGACAGGCATACAAAGATTAAAAATTTGAATGATACAGACAGGCATACAAAGAGTAATAATTGGAATGATACAGACAGGCATCCAAAGCAGATAATTGGAATAATACAAACAGGCATACCAAGAGGAATACTTGGAATGATACAGACAGGCATACAAAGAGTAATAACTTGAGAAATACAGACAGGCATACAAAGACTAATAATTGGAATGATACAGACAGGCATACAAAGATTAAAAATTAGAATGATACAGACAGGCATACAAAGAGGAATAATTGGAATGATACAGACAGGCATCCAAAGCAGAACAATTGGAATAATACAAACAGGCATACCAAGAGGAATACTTGGAATGATACAGACAGGCATACAAAAAGTAATAATTGGAATGATACAGACAGGCATCCAAAGCAGAACAATTGGAATAATACAAACAGGCATACCAAGAGGAATACTTGGAATGATACAGACAGGCATACAAAGAGTAATAACTTGAGAAATACAGACAGGCATACAAAGACTAATAATTGGAATGATACAAACAGGCATACAAAGATTAATAATTAGAATGATACAGACAGGCATACTAAGAGTAATAATTGGAATGATACAGACAGGCATACAAAGAGGAATAATTGGAATGATGCAGACAGGCATACAAAGAGTAATAATTTGAGAAATACAGACAGGCATACGAAGGCTAATAATTGGAATGATACAGACAGGCATACAAAGATTAAAAATTAGAATGATACAGACAGGCATACAAAGAGTAATAATTAGAATGATACAGACAGGCATACAAAGAGTAATAATTAGAATGATACAGACAGGCATACTAAGTGTAATAATTGGAATGATACAGACAGGCATACAAAGATTAAAAATTAGAATGATACAGACAGGCATACAAAGAGGAATAATTGGAATGATGCAGACAGGCATACCAAGAGGAATACTTGGAATGATACAGACAGGCATACAAAGAGTAAAAATTGGAAAAATACAGACAGGCATACAAAGAGTAATAATTGGAATGATACAGACAGGCATACAAAGAGTAAAAATTGGAGAAATACAGACAGGCATACAAAGAGTAAAAATTAGAATGATACAGACAGGCATACAAAGATTAAAAATTTGAATGATACAAACAGGCATACAAAGAGTAATAATTAGAATGATACAGACAGGCATACTAAGTGTAATAATTGGAATGATACAGACAGGCATCCAAAGCAGAACAATTGGAATAATACAAACAGGCATACAAAGAGTAATAACTTGAGAAATACAGACAGGCACACAAAGACTAATAATTGGAATGATACAGACAGGCATCCAAAGCAGATAATTGGAATAATACAAACAGGCATACCAAGAGGAATACTTGGAATGATACAGACAGGCATACAAAGAGTAATAACTTGAGAAATACAGACAGGCATACAAAGACTAATAATTGGAATGATACAGACAGGCATACGAAGAGTAATAACTTGAGAAATACAGACAGGCATACAAAGAGTAAAAATTGGTGAAATACAGACAGGCATACAAAGAGTAAAAATTGGAGAAATACAGACAGGCATACAAAGATTAAAAATTAGAATGATACAGACAGGCATACAAAGAGGAATAATTGGAATGATACAGACAGGCATACCAAGAGGAATATTTGGAATGATACAGACAGGCATACAAAGAGTAAAAATTGGAAAAATACAGACAGGCATACAAAGAGTAAAAATTAGAATGATACAGACAGGCATACAAAGATTAAAAATTTGAATGATACAGACAGGCATACAAAGAGTAATAATTGGAATGATACAGACAGGCATCCAAAGCAGATAATTGGAATAATACAAACAGGCATACCAAGAGGAATACTTGGAATGATACAGACAGGCATACAAAGAGTAATAACTTGAGAAATACAGACAGGCATACAAAGACTAATAATTGGAATGATACAGACAGGCATACAAAGATTAAAAATTAGAATGATACAGACAGGCATACAAAGAGGAATAATTGGAATGATACAGACAGGCATCCAAAGCAGAACAATTGGAATAATACAAACAGGCATACCAAGAGGAATACTTGGAATGATACAGACAGGCATACAAAAAGTAATAATTGGAATGATACAGACAGGCATCCAAAGCAGAACAATTGGAATAATACAAACAGGCATACCAAGAGGAATACTTGGAATGATACAGACAGGCATACAAAGAGTAATAACTTGAGAAATACAGACAGGCATACAAAGACTAATAATTGGAATGATACAAACAGGCATACAAAGATTAATAATTAGAATGATACAGACAGGCATACTAAGAGTAATAATTGGAATGATACAGACAGGCATACAAAGAGGAATAATTGGAATGATGCAGACAGGCATACAAAGAGTAATAATTTGAGAAATACAGACAGGCATACGAAGGCTAATAATTGGAATGATACAGACAGGCATACAAAGATT
Source organism: Pterobdella sp. o SKG-2022 (assembly GCA_964035795.1). Taxonomy (NCBI): domain Eukaryota; kingdom Metazoa; phylum Annelida; class Clitellata; order Hirudinida; family Piscicolidae; genus Pterobdella; species Pterobdella occidentalis. Next base: position 55,612 of record OZ038320.1, on the reverse strand, counting down.
AAAAATTAGAATGATACAGACAGGCATACAAAGAGTAATAATTAGAATGATACAGACAGGCATACAAAGAGTAATAATTAGAATGATACAGACAGGCATACTAAGTGTAATAATTGGAATGATACAGACAGGCATACAAAGATTAAAAATTAGAATGATACAGACAGGCATACAAAGAGGAATAATTGGAATGATGCAGACAGGCATACCAAGAGGAATACTTGGAATGATACAGACAGGCATACAAAGAGTAAAAATTGGAAAAATACAGACAGGCATACAAAGAGTAATAATTGGAATGATACAGACAGGCATACAAAGAGTAAAAATTGGAGAAATACAGACAGGCATACAAAGAGTAAAAATTAGAATGATACAGACAGGCATACAAAGATTAAAAATTTGAATGATACAAACAGGCATACAAAGAGTAATAATTAGAATGATACAGACAGGCATACTAAGTGTAATAATTGGAATGATACAGACAGGCATCCAAAGCAGAACAATTGGAATAATACAAACAGGCATACAAAGAGTAATAACTTGAGAAATACAGACAGGCACACAAAGACTAATAATTGGAATGATACAGACAGGCATCCAAAGCAGATAATTGGAATAATACAAACAGGCATACCAAGAGGAATACTTGGAATGATACAGACAGGCATACAAAGAGTAATAACTTGAGAAATACAGACAGGCATACAAAGACTAATAATTGGAATGATACAGACAGGCATACAAAGATTAAAAATTAGAATGATACAGACAGGCATACAAAGGGGAATAATTGGAATGATGCAGACAGGCATACCAAGAGGAATACTTGGAATGATACAGACAGGCATACAAAGAGTAAAAATTGGAAAAATACAGACAGGCATACAAAGAGTAAAAATTAGAATGATACAGACAGGCATACAAAGATTAAAAATTTGAATGATACAGACAGGCATACAAAGAGTAATAATTGGAATGATACAGACAGGCATCCAAAGCAGATAATTGGAATAATACAAACAGGCATACCAAGAGGAATACTTGGAATGATACAGACAGGCATACAAAGAGTAATAACTTGAGAAATACAGACAGGCATACAAAGAGTAAAAATTGGAGAAATACAGACAGGCATACAAAGATTAAAAATTAGAATGATACAGACAGGCATACAAAGAGGAATAATTGGAATGATACAGACAGGCATACCAAGAGGAATACTTGGAATGATACAGACAGGCATACAAAGAGTAATAATTTGAGAAATACAGACAAGCATACAAAGGCTAATAATTGGAATGATACAGACAGGCATACAAAGATTAAAAATTAGAATGATACAGACAGGCATACAAAGAGTAATAATTGGAATGATACAGACAGGCATCCAAAGCAGAACAATTGGAATAATACAGACAGGCATACCAAGAGGAATACTTGGAATGATACAAACAGGCATACAAAGAAAAATAATTGGAGAAATACAGACAGGCATACAAAGAGTAAAAATTGGAGAAATACAGACAGGCATACAAAGATTAAAAATTAGAATGATACAGACAGGCATACAAAGATTAAAAATTTGAATGATACAAACAGGCATACAAAGAGGAATAATTGGAATGATACAGACAGGCATCCAAAGCAGAACAATTGGAATAATACAAACAGGCATACCAAGAGGAATACTTGGAATGATACAGACAGGCATACAAAAAGTAATAATTGGAATGATACAGACAGGCATCCAAAGCAGAACAATTGGAATAATACAAACAGGCATACAAAGAGTAATAACTTGAGAAATACAGACAGGCACACAAAGACTAATAATTGGAATGATACAGACAGGCATCCAAAGCAGATAATTGGAATAATACAAACAGGCATACCAAGAGGAATACTTGGAATGATACAGACAGGCATACAAAGAGTAATAACTTGAGAAATACAGACAGGCATACAAAGACTAATAATTGGAATGATACAGACAGGCATACAAAGATTAAAAATTAGAATGATACAGACAGGCATACAAAGAGGAATAATTGGAATGATGCAGACAGGCATACCAAGAGGAATACTTGGAATGATACAGACAGGCATACAAAGAGTAAAAATTGGAAAAATACAGACAGGCATACAAAGAGTAAAAATTAGAATGATACAGACAGGCATACAAAGATTAAAAATTTGAATGATACAGACAGGCATACAAAGAGTAATAATTGGAATGATACAGACAGGCATCCAAAGCAGATAATTGGAATAATACAAACAGGCATACCAAGAGGAATACTTGGAATGATACAGACAGGCATACAAAGAGTAATAACTTGAGAAATACAGACAGGCATACAAAGAGTAAAAATTGGAGAAATACAGACAGGCATACAAAGATTAAAAATTAGAATGATACAGACAGGCATACAAAGAGGAATAATTGGAATGATACAGACAGGCATACCAAGAGGAATACTTGGAATGATACAGACAGGCATACAAAGAGTAATAATTTGAGAAATACAGACAAGCATACAAAGGCTAATAATTGGAATGATACAGACAGGCATACAAAGATTAAAAATTAGAATGATACAGACAGGCATACAAAGAGTAATAATTGGAATGATACAGACAGGCATCCAAAGCAGAACAATTGGAATAATACAGACAGGCATACCAAGAGGAATACTTGGAATGATACAAACAGGCATACAAAGAAAAATAATTGGAGAAATACAGACAGGCATACAAAGAGTAAAAATTGGTGAAATACAGACAGGCATACAAAGAGTAAAAATTGGAGAAATACAGACAGGCATACAAAGAGTAATAATTGGAATGATACAGACAGGCATACAAAGATTAAAAATTTGAATGATACAAACAGGCATACAAAGAGGAATAATTGGAATGATACAGACAGGCATCCAAAGCAGAACAATTGGAATAATACAAACAGGCATACCAAGAGGAATACTTGGAATGATACAGACAGGCATACAAAAAGTAATAATTGGAATGATACAGACAGGCATCCAAAGCAGAACAATTGGAATAATACAAACAGGCATACCAAGAGGAATACTTGGAATGATACAGACAGGCATACAAAGAGTAATAACTTGAGAAATACAGACAGGCATACAAAGACTAATAATTGGAATGATACAAACAGGCATACAAAGATTAATAATTAGAATGATACAGACAGGCATACTAAGAGTAATAATTGGAATGATACAGACAGGCATACAAAGAGGAATAATTGGAATGATGCAGACAGGCATACAAAGAGTAATAATTTGAGAAATACAGACAGGCATACGAAGGCTAATAATTGGAATGATACAGACAGGCATACAAAGATTAAAAATTAGAATGATACAGACAGGCATACAAAGAGTAATAATTAGAATGATACAGACAGGCATACAAAGAGTAATAATTAGAATGATACAGACAGGCATACTAAGTGTAATAATTGGAATGATACAGACAGGCATCCAAAGCAGAACAATTGGAATAATACAGACAGGCATACCAAGAGGAATACTTGGAATGATACAAACAGGCATACAAAGAAAAATAATTGGAGAAATACAGACAGGCATACAAAGAGTAATAATTGGAATGATACAGACAGGCATACAAAGAGTAAAAATTAGAATGATACAGACAGGCATACAAAGATTAAAAATTTGAATGATACAAACAGGCATACAAAGAGTAATAATTAGAATGATACAGACAGGCATACTAAGTGTAATAATTGGAATGATACAGACAGGCATCCAAAGCAGAACAATTGGAATAATACAAACAGGCATACAAAGAGTAATAACTTGAGAAATACAGACAGGCACACAAAGACTAATAATTGGAATGATACAGACAGGTATACAAAGATTAAAAATTAGAATGATACAGACAGGCATACAAAGAGTAATAATTGGAGATTAAAAAATAATAAGAAATTCCTACCGCATGGCAGATAACTACTCTTATTATAATATTGATTATATAATTAGTTTTTTTATTAAAATTATCCTAAAGCGTTATTCAAACAAGGAAGTCTCTTAACTTGCAATCATCATCAGCAAAACAAACTGGCAATTTCTTTCTCTCTTCCCCTTATATATTCACAGCTCATTTATGATAACATGAACACATGCGCACACGCACACAACACACACACAAACCGACATCCTTGCAAGTTGTTTTTTACTCCCTTTTACAATCAAATGCACATTTTTCCCTTTATAACTCGCATATTTTTCATTCTCACTTACTGTTTTTTCTCATTATTCAATTAAGATTCCGTAATTTTTGACTTTTTTATTTTATTTTCAATTTTGACATTCTGCAATTGAGCTCATGCAACCTCCAATACCAAAATTTCTGTATTGAAGTCTGAATACCACCTATGTGTTGAAGTCTGAATACCACCTGTGTAACTATGCAAAATATTGGCCATCTCCAAAGACTTGTAGTACCACAAGTACAATAAATAACAAGAACACAAATATTCTTTTAAAAAGTAATAAGTAGCAAATGGAAAAAAAAAATTTTTAGTATGGTAACATGAGCTATAACGAATGTGTGACGTCACAGGGATGAATTTTTCTTCATTCCAATACTCTTATTCTTAATTTTCATCTCATTTATATTATAACTGTTATTATTATTATTTTATTGTGATTATTGTTGCAACAGGGATGCCTTGAGAGCCGCCTCCATCATTTTTTCATCGTTCTCCTCAAAGTTCTGTGTGTATATCGTCAAATAAATAAACACACACACACACACACACACACACACACACACACACACACACACACACACACACACACACACACACACACACACACACACACACACACACACACACACACACACACACATAAACACACACCTACCACATAAGTATGATATTCAAACTGATGTCGAAGATTGAGATGTGAGATGAAGTTGCAACTCTTTTGGTGCGGGTCTCCCCAAGGCATGGAGGCACATATGGGGCACACCTGCCAGTTGTGCCACTACTACTACTACCTCTACCACTACTACTACTATTACAACTACTACTACTACCACTACTACTAATATTGAAATATGAGATAGGGCTCATACCACAGGGAGAGTCTCATGCAAGTGGGTGCTATTGCAGTGTGTGATAAGTGAGGCATGGTCCAGATGACTGAGTTGGCAATATGGGCACTTGAATGTGTGTCTGTTAGGTGCACTGTGTGTGTTTATGTGTGTGTTTTGATTCATTTTATGTGTATTTAGTTTTATAATACAAACGAAATTTGGTGTTTGAAGATGTGTTTAGTGAGATTGTAATGTTGTTGGGCTTGCATTTTTTCACATGAGCTCACATGTTTCCTCATTAAACTGCATTGAACCTGCCATGTGATAAAAATTTTTTCTGATAAATAACATAAAATACAAAATATAACACATAAGATACAATTTTTTAACACAAAAAAACAAATATGATACAAATAGTTGACACAAAAAACTCACAGTGAGGTGACAGGCTGGACATTGAGTAAATGTATGTGTGATGAGATATGCCATATTTTCATCAGGAACACATGTGTTAAAACTTTGTCTACATATAGGACATTCACGTCTCCCCTCATTCATATGGTTCTCCAAGCATTCCTTACAAAAGCTGTATGTGTATGATTATGATAATGTATTTGAGTGATTGTAGTGGTTTCTGACACTTGATAGCAATGTATGGAAAGAAGGTAGATAACTTGAAAAAGAAGAGAAAAATATGAACTAAAAATCAAACATGACAACTGTTTTGCATACTTAAGTTACTGCTTGATTAAACAAACCAAAAAGAATTCGAGTAATATATGTGCTTTCAGAGGTGACATGAAGATATTAGGACACGAACCGATGTTGGTTTCCACAATCAATAATGACCGGTTTCTCGAAGACATCGAGGCACAATATACACGTGAACGACTCATCCATAATTTTCAATTTAGATTAATATTTATTTGTTTTAAATATATCTCTAAAGCTAAATTAGCTTCGATCTAAAAGCTGAAATTGTTTACAAAAGTCTTTTTAAACTTTAAAAATTTAAAAAAGTTATAATTTTCCTATTTTAAAATATAAGTAATAAAATTAAATTGAGATTTAAGTCTTCGCCAAAACTTGAGCTAGGTTTCAACAAAAATATTAGACTATATATGAAGCGTAACTTGGGTTAACTATGTTTTTTAAATTTGGTAAAAAGTTGAAGTACATTTTAGGGTCATCTTTTTTACTCGGAAATGTAATTTTCAAAAGCAATCACAGGGCAAACAAAGTGGTCTCAAATGAACAAAACAAGAATTACCAAGATGCCATTGCGAAATCTAGGAAGATTTTGTTTGATAAAAAAGTGAGAAATTTTAAGGAATATCGGAACAAAATTATTGGTGCACTAACTTTCTGTAAATATTTCTCATTATTGCTTGAATTAACAAATTCAGTTATATTATCTCTCTATGAATCTATTTATTGAACAATGAAATCTGTTAAAACTGTTTTGATTGATTACAAAAGATTAGATAGATGCTAGTAAAGTTGATAAACCATTTCAACTCTCAGATGCTAAGCAAATGTCCCGGCCTTGTTGTGGTGGTGAGTGTTGATGGTGAGGTTGTGTGGCAGGAAGGTTTGCTTAGATAATTTGCTTGGCTGCATTCACTCAATGTAGTTTACATACAGGTATTGGTTACTCAGATCTGGAAAACGACATTGAAATGAACTCGAGTACAAACATTCGCATTGCATCGATCAGCAAGAGCTTCACTTCTTTTCTCCTCATGTACCTCTCTCAAATAGGTATTTTCATGTACCTCTTTCAAATAAGTATTCTTATACTATATGTTTTAACATGGCAGGAAAGTTGGATTTGGATAAAGATGTGAGAACTTATGTCCCAAAATGGCCTCTCAAGCACTACAATAGCCAAGAGGTCTCTCATATGGTTTCAAGTATTTCATGTGGTGTCAAGTATCTCATGTGGTGTCATGCATCTCATGTGTTTCTATCTAGTTTGTTTTGGTATCATTTTTTTAAAGTTCAAGCACTCACTCGGCAGGTCCAGATCAGCACACGGCAGCTAGCCTCAATGATGGGGGGTATCAGGGATTACTCAAAGTGCCACCATGTCTCTTGTCTTCTTTTCTTTTGTATTTCAATACACTTTGAGTTTTTATATATGTTATTTTTTGGGGTTAGGCTGGTGGAGGAGGGCTGTGTTGTCATGAGGTGGATGAGGGAGGGATGTGTTGGGGTGAGGTGGATGAGAGAGGGATGTGTTGTGGTGAGGTGGATGTGTTGGGGTGAGGTGGATGAGAGAAGGATGAGTTGTGGTGAGGTGGGTGAAAGAAGGATGTGGTGATAATGTTCTCATAAATTGTTCATTATGTCATTTCAGGAATCTAAAGACAAAAGGAAAAAAGAAAAGAATAAAGATGGTAAATTTCCAGAATTTTACATGAATCGTCCTTTTTCATCAATTGACCAATCATTGGACATCTTCAAAAATGACCAGCTCTGTAGCCTCCCTGGTTCGTTGGAGTTACACATACACAAACACACACACACACACACACACACACACACACACACACACACACACTTGGACTTGGAAGTGCGTTATCCACTTGACAGCAGGTGCACTGAAGATTGATTTCTGGAACATTTCTACACGTGGTTATGAAGTCCTTGTTTTTTGAAAACGTTATTGCAATTCGGGCAATGTTGTAATGATGGTGCTTTGTGGACTTGGCGGATGTGGTTTGTCAGACCTGCCTTGTTGACCGCTATTTTGTTGCAACCTGGATGCTGGCATTGGAATGAAGAGCTTTTGGAGTGAACATCAAAAATATTTTTTAAAAATCTTTTTTTGATTGCTCGTTTCTTTCAGCTTCTTCATTTATTTTTTGCGATAGCGATTTGATATTTTTGCGCCAATCGTTTCTGTTGCGAGCTTCTGTTTTCCAGGTGTCAATAATGTTTAGCTTTTTTAGGTCTGCATATATTAGGTCATGCCATCTCTTCTTTTGACCACCTTGAGACCGTGAACCTTCAGCAACACACACACACACATACACACACACACACACACACACACACACACACACACACTGTTTCTGCATTTATCCACCATGGGGCGGGTGCAAGTGATTGAAGGAACATTTTTTTGATGATTTTTGATGCCTTGACGCTTGAAACTCTGCCCGAAATACTGACACTGGATGCTTGGTTGTATCTGGTGTGCTTGTTTTATGTAATTTGCTAGGCCTGCTTTGCTTGCGCATGTTCTGTTGCATCCACTGAAAGTACAAGTTAGGAGTTGGATACGCATGGTAGGGTTGTTGATGTTTTGTGTGTTGTTGTTGATGATTTGGTGGATGGCTTTCTGCTCTTTAGCAAAAGCTTTTTTTTTTCATCTTGCTCTTTTTCTCCATTGTAAACGCGAAGAAGTTGGATGGTTTTGTTGCGCCAGGATTTTCTGTTTTGGACTTCTACTCTTCAAACGTTCTCCAAGTTCACTTTTTTGAGATCTGCTTGAATGAGATCGTGCCATCTCTGTTTCTGCCCCCCTTGATGTCGTTTACCATTTGATATTCGGCTCACAAGAAGCTTTTTTGGTAGACGGTCGTCAGGCATTCTTGCAAGATGTCCAAGCCATTGTAGTCTCCACTTTTGAATCAGCACTTCTACCCTTTCTATTTTTGCATTGCTTCTTAGTTGGGTATTTCTCATTTTGTCCCACAAGAAAGTGCCAGTGATGATTCGCAAGCATCTGTTGACAAAAACCTTGAGTCTCTGGGTGTGGTGTTGCAGAAGGTTCCACGTCTCGCTTCCATACAGAAGTTTTGGTATGATGACCGCTTTAAACAATTTCAATTTTGTTTGAACGTTGATTTTTGGCTGGTACCATACCAAACGACTTAGGTTGCGGAAAGCTTGAGCTGTTTTGCTGGTTCTGGCTTCCACTTCTGCGTCCATTGTGTTGTCGCTACTGAGAATGCTTCCCAGGTATTTGAACTGTGACACTTCCCAGGTTTTCGTTGTTTGCAGAGATAGTTGAAATGGTTCTTGGACTTATACTGTTGTTGTTAAGTTGATTGTTGTTTCCGTTGTTTTCGATGTTATTATTGATGTTGTTGCCTTCGCTTTGTTTGCTACCGTTGTTGTATTTCAAATCGTTGCTGATGTTTTTGTTTTTTTTTGTTTTCAGTGTTGTTGTTGATGTCAGTGTTGTTGTTGTTTTCAGTGTTGTTGTTGAGGTTGTGTTTGTCATCGTTGCTTTTGGCAAGTTTCGGACGTCGTCTGGTAGTGATTTTCGCTGACACAATAGCGTTGTTGTTGTTATCACTGTTGTTTTCAACGTTAGTGTTGATGTTTTTGTTGCTATTTTCATGTTCTCTATTGTTGCTGTATTGATTTTTTTCGCTGTCGTTTTTACTGTCATTACCGTTGTTTGTATTGTTATCATCTTCGTTTTTGTTGATGTTGTTGCAAAACTCAATAACGTTGTTGTTGTTACATTGATTGTTGCCGCTGTTGTTATTGCAGTTATTGTTGTGTTTTTTATCATTGAATTTTTCAAGTTCAGGTCGTAGACTAGTGGTAATATTTGATGAATCAGACAGGTTGTTGTTATTGTTGTAGTTTTTATTGTTTTTATGGTTGATGTTGTTGTAGTTGTTGTCATCGTCATTATTATTGTTATTATTTTTACAATTGGTCTCGTTAGTATTAAGGTTTTTATTGGGTATTATTATCATGTATTTCGTTTTGGTTGGGCTTATCTTCAATTCAAATTTAGCAAGAGTATTGTCCAAGAAATCAAGAAGGTTTTGCAAGCTCACAATGTTGCTGCTTGTAAGTACCATATCGTCCGCATAAGCAAGATTCTGAACAATTGTTGCTTTATCTAGTTTATGACGATTATTGTGCGTCAGCGGGGCGTTGTAGCTGTAATTCAGATGAATGCCTTCTGTGGGGAACTTCTTCAATGCTAGTCTTATCACAGCGTCAGGATACACGTTGAATAGCATGGGAGCTAGCACGTCTCCTTGTTTAACTCCCACGCTGACAGAGAATTCTTCAAACTTCAAACCCTCAGTTTGAATTAATCCGGTTGTATTCTCGTGTAGGGTTTCTATGATCCGAATTATTTTTGTAGGGACGTCAAAAGATTTTGCTAGTATTTCCCATAATGCCTTTCTGTTCACTGTGTCGTAGGCTCTTTGGAGGTCTATGAAGCAGAAGTAGATTGGTTTGTTAAATTCTATAGCACTCTGCATTAGAATTTTTGCTGAGAAAAGTTGATCACAGCACTCTTTGTTTGGCCTGAAGCCACACTGGTTGTCCCCTAATTGTTTTTCCACAATACCTTGCACTCTGTTTAAGATTGCTCTGCTGAAAATTTTGCTAGCCTCACATAGAAGAGATATGCCACGGTAGTTTTGGCATAGTGATCTAAACCCATTCTTGTGTATTGGTATTATTATTTGACGATGCCAATATTTTGAAATGATTCCTGAATCCCATATTTCATCGAAGATCAATTTTAGCCAGTTTGCCGTGGTTTCCACGCCTATTTTGAGTAGATTTGAGCTTATGAGATATATACCAGAAGCAGTTTCAAGGTTACATTTTTTAAAGCTTGTAAAATTTCTACTTTTGAAATCGGTTCAGACAGCTTCTGAGTTTCCTCTTCATTCGTTTCATAAGTCGGAGGTATGAGCTCTTGAATAGAATTGTCGTCTACCTTGCTACCTGGTTTAGCAGCTTCTTCAAAATAGCTTTTCCATCGTTTTAGTTTCTCATCTAAGGAAGAAATCAAAAGTTTACCATCTCTACTTTTCAAATTCGTCGAGGCTTTCTTTTTTGTGTTTATTGATAGTTTTAGCATTCTCAGAATGGAACCTCCTCGGCCTTGCTTAATAGACAGTTGGGTAGTATTCTCTGCCTTTTTTGCTTTTTGTTCCCACCAGTGATCTAATGCAGCTTTACACGCTTTTTTTGTCTTTGTCTTAATTGATTTATATAAACTGAGTAGGTCTTTGGGAATACATTGGCCGTTTGCTTGTGGGTTTGAATTTTGAGATGGTATTTTGCTTTTTCTTCAGACAACTTTTTTACCTCTTCATTGACCCATGGCTTATCAGGTTGTTTGGGTTTTGTAGGAAGAGCTTTTGCTGAAGCAGCAAAACTTTCTTTCAAGGTTTTCCATTTAGCTTCAATGGAATCTGCACTATTGATGTTTTGGATATGTTTTTGTGGTTCTTCTTGGTTTGATTTGATGTGGTCTGGTTGGGGTTTTGAAGGGTTTGTTTCATTTTGATTTATTTTGTTTGGGAAGAATTTTTTGGTTTTTTTGTGATTAATTTTTTTATTTTTATTATTATTTTTGTTATTATTATGTTGTGATCAGATATACGTACTGTTTTCCTGCTAGCTCCCGTATCAAATACTTGTGCTCTATATTGGTGATTGACGAGTACATAATCGATGGTATGGCCTACTCTCTGATTTGGGTGATACACACACACACACACACACACACACACACACACACACACACACACACACACACACACACACACACACACACACACACACACACACACATACACACACATACATACATACATACACAGGAACCTCCTACTTGTACACTACACATGGCTGGACACTAATATCTGGGGTGATTGAAGGTTAGTACTTTTGTAAACTCCGAAGCATCTTCAGCTTTGTGTTTAGAGGCGCCAAAGTTGTCGACATTGAGATCCATCGATACATTTGTTGCAAGCTTATTAGTTTTTCATGCGATCAATCGTTGTCGTCTGCCTCAAAGCATAGTGCCAATTACAACTGCAAATGTCCTCACCAGTGATGATGGGCTCCATTTAAGAAGGTCTTTGAAAACTGATTTCATAGAGATGTTGACGTGATGGCATGCAACACACAGGCGCAACTGGTCATCGGTTCGGAGACTTGATGGAGGCGATGTTGCGAGATATGCACTTGCCCGACTGCCATCTCGATCGCAACCGTCCCCTTGTCAAACACAGATGTCGGTCTGCGCCATTTGCATCTTCTTTTTAATAATTTTTTAAAATATTATTTTATTCTTCATTATTTTCATAAATTTTATGGACACAAACAAATTTTACGAAGCTTTTCGTGAACTAAGTAACATATTCAAGTTACTTGAAATTGCCATTTAGTTCACAAAAAGCTTCAATAAAATTTATTAGTGTTCTTGAATATACTCGTTTGGTTGTTGCTAGTGTAAAATCATAGAATTTTTGATATTATACCTTTATGATTTCGGCAGTTATTACGAGGTGGACAAGGAAGGCAAAGTTCTCAACGCACCAGAAGTGGATCTGTCATACAAGTGGGCTGGAGGAGGGTTGACATGTGACCTCAAGAGTTTGGTGGCTTTTGGCAACTTGATGATGTCATGCTACCAGGGGGATCAGAGATGTCTCTTGAAGGGTGGAGCATTGAGGGCGATGTTGGTCGGTGGCGATGAGGTCTTGAAGAGAGAAAAGGTGGAGGAATGTTGGAAAGGAGTGACGATTAAGTTGAAAGATAAAAGTCAGTACGGGCTAGGGTGGTTTGTTGACGATGAAGCTGTTAGTGAGCACAAAGTGGTGTATCATACTGGAGGTGCTGTGGGGGCGTCGAGTGTACTTATGATGCTGGTGAGGAGACAGAGACGGGAAACAGGCAGGTTGCAGGGTGTGGTGGTGGGCGTGGCATGCAATTTGACTGATGTTTCTCTGCGCAAAGAAGCTCTCAAAATCTCCAAACTTTTTCACCACGCTTCGTCACACCCATGATGAGTGTTTGAGGAAGTTCCCATGGTTTTCCCACCTGCCTATGCCGCAGCCATTTTTTTGTATTAAAATTCAGATTTGTATGTTGTCATTGTGGTGATGGGATGATGTTTGGTGAGGTGATGGAATGGTGGTTGGTGGTGTGAAACATTGTTCAAGGCACCACCCAGTACTATTTTCATTTAGTTTTCTATTTTTGTTTCAAAATAGATGCTAAACTTACAGGCATTTTATATTTTATATAGTTTTCATTGCCATCATGAAAAAAAGAAATTCGTTTCAATAAAGAAGACGGAAATGATAGTGATAAATAAAAAAATTATCCCTACATTAAATATAAACAACGCCAAATTCTTTCAACTCTTCTGGCACTGGAGAACCTGATGACTTCAGTCTAACCTTCAACCTAACTTTTCCAAACCACCAGTGAAAAGAGTGAACAGCAATGGCTCAAGAACGGAACCTTGTGGGACACCAACAGATGATTGCATCATAGATGTTTCATTTCCACAACATCTGATAACAAAGGTTCTGTTATTTTAAATAGTTGAAAAACCATCTCAGCTCAATATCCTCGGAGTCAAAAAATTTTCAACAAGCTATCATGTTTTACCAAATCAAAGTCTGTCGATAAATCTCATAGAACCAAGATATGTCTCACCGTTGTAAACTGTTTTAAAAATTTCTGAGATTGATTAGACCCTTGCTCAGCAGCATTCAGGAAAGTTCATGTATCAGACATCTGATTTGATTTTCAAAATCTCATCAGTCTAAACATAGCAACTTGTCAGAGAATTTTTTGGAGTTAATAAACTGTTATAAGGAATATGAGTTTCCAAGTTTTTGAGCTTAATGAGCTTTGACGATTTAAAAGGTTAGACGGATCCAACCTAGACGATTTACTGCCAGCGACCTCAAGATGTCGATGTATGTTCTAATAGTAAGGCTTTGTGGTATGATGGTTTCGGTGTAGTTGTGCACATTTAGTACATGATACTGTTTTGAATTTCTGCAAATCGTCACTGAGAGTTGTTACTATTACTAGATAAGTCTATTTCTTCATTTTCAGTGGCTCAGAGGTGTTCTCGATGTTTCCCAGAACGGTTTTAATGTTATTTTTTTATTATCTAGGTTTTCATTTCTTTTCGTATTCTATATCTCTCATGCTTGAAGTTTTTACTTTTTTTTACATCACTAATGTGTATCTCCACTATTTTAAAACGTATTTCGTTTTGTATTGACAACGCTTCCAATTCCTTACTGACCACATGGTTTGATCTGTACAAAAAATGTTTTTTGGGTACTTTTTTAATGATTGGATTCTTCACATTTGCTTCCATTGGGTCCGTCTACACAGTTTGAAGCCGAAAGTCTGCGGACGGACCCAGTTTGAAAAAGTGGTCCAAATAGATGAAGAAAGAATAGGGTGTTTTCTATTGTGAATAAGAGGACCGGGGTTAAAAACACAAACAAGATTGAAGTGATTCCATCAATAAGCTCTGCTGAGTCATTGCTGCCTTATATTTTGTCATTTTATACACCTCTTCAACTAAACCTTCTTTTTACTGAGCGAACTTGTAATGCTTGAGGTAGTAAACATTGGGGTTTTGGTGACTTGATGATGTAACGTTTTGTATTGCATGAATATATGTTTCCACTCGATACCTGCGATCCCTAGTCTGTGGTCAGAATCAGTCGTTTGTTTTGACCATGATCGACTATTAGTGAGTGCAGACTTCATGCATTTAGGAATAACAATACAGTCAATTTGTATGAAAGTTTTGATATATTTGTCAGACTGATCGTTTTCAGTTTTGATAGTATGGTTTTGGTTCTATTTAGTTACGTGGCGTGATGAGTGTTTGAGAGCGTTGCTTGCTATAAACAGGTTTCTTGAATTAGCAAACTCAATGAGTGCAAGGTTCTTGAAAATTCATTTCAATTTTGCTGTTTGAATTCATTCAGCATATTACCAAACATATACATGTCATTTTTTTCCAGACCCTTATCTAGCTTTCTTTTTTAGGGTGGGCATATAGACATTTATGGCAACTAGTTTTGTACGTTGGGTGGTACAAGATGGCTCAAAAACTATTACAGGTATTCCGTCACAAACGTACCACACACCACTACAAACTTTCCACATTTGTGAACTTAACGTGAAGCCGAGTCTATAGTGTGATTTTTTGGTGCAAATATGTAATAAATAAAATAATGGAATAATAAATATTTATATAGCGCCAAGGAAGCAACTAAGGCGCCCCCGTGTCAAATATTGTTGAAAGCTAGTCTAAAGAGGTATGTTTTGAGATGAAACTTAAAAGTGGCTAATGATGGTGAGTCTCTAATGTAGTGTGGTAGAGAGTTTCTGGAAGCAGAAGACGCATGTCTGAACCTCGTTCGGATATTTTATCAGTGGTACTATTTTTTATGAGGAGTGTGGCAGATGATGATCGAAGCAACCTCCGGTTGGGTGTGTTCTGGATGAGGTTGGATAAATAGCCTGGAATGGATGTGTTATAAGTTTTATAAGTTATTAATGCTATTTTAAAAGTTATTCTATTGTAAACTGGAAGCCAATGAAGTTGGAAGAGATAATTTTTAGATGAGTGATGAAGGTAGTGATGCGGTGTGCTTATGTTCAATGATATTCTGGCAGCTTTGTTCATTATTCGCTGAAGTCGTTCTTGTTGATGTTTATTAATGTTGTATAGAAGAGAATTACAATAATCAAGTCTGCTGAGAACCAAACAACGAGCCAGTGTTGAAGCCATATCATTGGTGAGAAATTGACGTATGTGAGATAAAGCTCGAAGATGATGGTTACAAGAACAAATGACAGTTGTAATATGGTAGTCAAAGGATAATTTCTCATCAATAGTGATTCCGAGGACTTTTAATTTTTAAATATGACTGTAACCCGCACTTTTGAGCCATTTTTCCTAGTCAGCCTTGCTTTCTTGCAGAGTGGTGATGTCGCACTTTTACTTTTCCAGATCTTCCACTAGATTCATCTTCTTATGATCAGCTGCTGATGCTCTCAAGTTGAATGTTACTGACTTCATTTTTATTTTAGTGCTTTGAAGTTCTTCTTGTGTCAAAGTAAGATTTCAGCAAAAGTAGTTTTAGTGAAATAAACTTCGTTATTAAAAGTTTATTTCCTGCGGTTTTAGAAAAACTGAATTTTTAGAGAAAACTCCAAGCGGAGTGTCACGTGCATGAAGCTATGTAGTGTATGCGGTCATTGAAAGAGATTTGCATTGTTGTTTGCATCTTGTATGTATGAGCGCAGTGAATTTGCATAAAGATGAGAAAGAAAACATCGATAAAAAGGTAAGCAGCAACTAGCATGGAGAATGGAAAGAAAAATAATCACAACTAAAAATAATGTCAAACGATAAATAAAAAGTAAAAGAATATGAAAAGTGGGATAATAAAAACACTGATAAAAGACTAAATGATATAATATAACTAACAATAACAAGAATAATGTCAATATGAATGAGGAGCATTATTACTTGAAAAAATGAATTTGTGTGTGTGTGTGTGTGTGTGTGTGTGTGTGTGTGTGTGTGTGTGTGTGTGTGTGTGTGTGTGTGTGTGTGTGTGTGTGTGTGTGTGTGTGTGTGTGTGTGTGTGTGTGTGTGTGTGTGTGTGTGTGTGTGTGTGTGTGTGTGTGTGTGTGTGTGTGTGTGTGTGTGTGGAGAAATATAAATAGCAGACAGGCTAGTGAATTGCATAGAAGGATTTGCTGTGGTCATGTGAGTGATTGCTTTTTTATATTTTATGTTTTTGTTATCACGCACAAACACAAATATATACCAAAAGTAATTTTTTGACATTAGAAAAAGTATAAAAAAGAAGTGGTGAAACATTGGACGTGAAAAGAAAAATAAAAAAACAATCGAATTAACAAAAGATTATGGAGGGTGGTGGAAATAATCGAAATTGTTGTTTGGTGGGACGAAGTTTGATAGAAGCAGATGGGGGTGAGATGGAAAGGTAGATGGGGGTGAGATGGAAAGATAGATGAGGGTGAGATGAAAAGATAGATGAGGGTGAGATGGAAGGGTAGATGGGGGTTAGATGGAAGGATAGATAGGGGTGAGAAGGAGGGGTAAATGGGGGTGAGATGGAAGGATAGATGAAGGTAAGATGGAGGGGTAAATGGGGGTGAGATGGAAGGATAGATGGGGGTCAGATGGAAAGATAGATGAGGGTGAGATGGAAGGGTAGAAAGGGGTGAGATGGAAGGATAGATGGGGGTGAGATGGAAGGATAGATAGGGGTGAGATGGAGGGGTAGATGGGAATGAGATGGAAGGATAGATGGGGGTGAAAATAATCGAAATTGTTGTTTGATGGGTCGATGTTTGCTAGAAGCAGATGGGGGTGAGATGGAAGGGTAGATGGGGGTGAGATGGAAGGATAGATGGGGGTGAAAAGGAAGGATAGATGGAGGTGAGATGGAAGGATAGATGGGGGTGAAATGGAAGGATAGATGGGGGTGAGATGGAAAGATAGATAGGGGTGAGATGGAAGGATAGATGGGGGTGAGATGGAAGGGTAGATGGGAGTGAATGCATTAGGTGTATAAACGCTCAAATTTTAAGATTGTTTTTTATGCAATTATGAAAAGTTTCAACACATATAAGAGAAACTTGGATAAAATTCTTGTAAGAATAACAACGGAGCAAGTTTCCAAATCACATAAAGTGGCATCAACATGAAGGACATCGAAAAAGACAAAAAGTAAAGTCAGCAAACATAAAGTATTTATCCAATAAAAAGACACGGAGTTTTCCGTAAGTCTAGCTTATCACTATTCGATATTGTAAACTAGACTCTTAATTTTCATTATTTGATAGTCCAAGCTAGATTCACAAAAATTTCCGTGTTTTTTTCTTGAATGAATACTTTTTGTTTGTTCACCTTATTATTTGATTTAGGTAGATTTAGGCTCTTCTATGTCATCAAGAACCCTAATGGCGTCTCCAATCAAGTTAAACCGAATCACGAAGCCAAACATGTCTGAAAAAACTATTTCCGAAAGTTCATTTCGATTAGTAAATAAGCAAAATCTGAATTTGGATTAAAATAGTGTTGAAATGATGTGACTAATAACAAGAATGATAGAAGGATATAAATGACAGCAATAATGTCAACAAGCTCACAGGCGCACAGTTGTGCACACATATCGATCGACTCCTTGCCTCACAACCGCCACATCCATTTCTCTTTTTGATATTTCTATTATTATACTTTTTTTATTTTTAATAGTCTTATAATATTTTTTATGCAGTTTTTTTGTTGCATATAGGTGTCGGATGTACCATGGAAGAATTTCAATAACACACAAGAGCTCCAGCTACAAACATGAAACAGTGTAATTTTTTCCCATTTCCATCCTCTTTTTTTTTATCTTCATTCTTTTCTTTTTCCTCTTTATTTTTTTCTTCTTTCTTTTCATCTCCATCATTCTTTCTATCAACAACTTCATTTTCATCCAGACCTACTTCGTCTTCTTGCACTTCTTTTCCAATCAATACCACATTCAAACATATACGTTTTATTTTATCGTCAGTCATTTTAATTTTTTCAAGTCCTTCTTGTTCAAATGCCATAAAACCAATGGTCCAAAATCTGATTCTACAACCGCTACCACTCCCATCATCATCATTTCATCAACCAATACCACCTCAACACTCACCATCACTACCTCAAAACTCACCATCACCATATCATCTACAACCCCAAAACTCATCACCACCATATCATCTACAACCCCAACACTCATCATCAAAACTTTCATTCCATTTTCCCTCATTCAACCCACCCCATTCATCATTTTCATCTCATCCGTCATTATCATTATCAGCGCCACCATCTTCTTCTTCATCACCCCCACCTTCTTCTTCTTTATCATCATCACCATCTTCTTTTGTATCACCATCACCTTTTTCTTCATCTTCATCACCATCTTCTTCTTCATCATCATCACCATCTTCTTTTTCTTCAGCATCGACAAAAGGTGTTATAGATATTCTTATCAAAAACACTAATGCAAAAAAAGGCTTATTCAAGTTGCTGACAATCACAGAGTCTTCTAACCAGACTGAAAACGTTTTGTTTTTTAGTTTTCCACCAAAAAAATATCGGCCAGACAGGATGCAGGACTTCTTGCCAAAACAAAACAACGCAAACGATCAACAAAAGATAACTACACAAGGAAACACTCAACTCTTTGAAAGTACCACTCAAGCATCCATTCACATCATCTTCACACCACTATCCACCTCCCACCACAATCAACCATTTCAACAACAACCACAATCTCCACAACTAAATCAGCAAAAACAACAACTGCAACAACTACAAAAAAATCAAAAACAACAACAACAACAAAAACTGCAACAACACCAAATGACCACTACCGAACCAAGAGTAAGATTCCAATTTGATCTTCAAATCAAACCAAATCAATTACGAGTATGATTATAGCGGCATTATCTGTATATTATACGCAAATATTTATATGTTTTTGGTGATTGGTGAGGCATTATGTATGAAATCAAATCAAAGCAAATCAATGACGAGTATGATTATAGTAGCATCAACTTCAGGAGTTTCTAGACCACTGAGTATTATGAACTTTAAATGCAATGTAATGTAATGACCCACAAACCTATGTAAATACCCAAGCCTGGGACCCATTATTAGGGAAAATACAAAGGATATAAAAAAAGGGGAGCAGGAGTTAAACTCCGAATTATAACAACAAACAATAATTACATCATTCATAAATGCTTTACATGAAATTGAAATAGATCTCATAAAAAGCAACCATTTAACATAAATATCTTATTGACAAATTTCAAAATAATGCATGCTCTTTCCCTTCAAATTCTCTACTCTTCTAAACAGCTTTGCTAATGAATTATGTCAAAAGGGTTAAGTAAACTAGCCTATTAACAAAGACCTTTTTATCAAACATTATTAACTGAATAATAAAACGAAGCTTTTTATAAGTTGAACTTACATTATCAAGTGTACGAATTTTACGACTTTACTCAATAAGAACTTCTACGTCTTCTAATATCCTCATAATATGAAGTTTTCACTGTATGCAAATATCTGTATATTATATGCAAATATGTGTATATTATATGCAAATATGTGGATATTATATGCAAATGTTGTATATTATATGTAAATGTGTCTATATTATATGCAAATATCTGTATATTATATGCAAATGTGTGTATATACTCTCATCAACGGATTTCACCACCCAAGTTTCTGAGCCATATGTCATGACAGGTCTCACACATCTTCTATAAATTTTTCCTTTGATATTCCATGTGTGTCTTTTATCACATAACATAGAAAACATACTGTTGAATGCCTTCCAGCCCAGCCCTATCCTTCGTATAACAATTAGCTCCTTTCCTCTTCCACCATTCCTTATGTAACAAAAATTATTTCTCCTCTCCAACTCACTCAGACAAACATTTGAAACATTTTTACATACCTTATTTGAAACATTCATACAAACCCTGCATTCAAAATTTCCATTCATCTTACAAGAAACTGTCTTTACCCTAGCACACCGCGCATGAACCCACTTCTTACATGTCTTGCATCTCACAAAATTTAATTCAGCTCTTTCATCCCACACACCACATGGATCAATCTTAGACAAAACAACAACCCCGCTACCAACACCACTTTTCATGATCTTTGTTTTACCAAGATTAATTTTCAATTCTTTCCCTTCAAAAGCTGCTTTCCAACGGATGAATTGTGCTTCCAGTTCTTCCATAGTCTCTGCCATCAAGACCAAGTCATCTGCATAAAGCAGTTTATATAAAGCACCTTCTTCCGTCTTCAAACAATACATCAAGCACTATTCAAAACATAAACGATGGGAGAACCGATCCTTGATGGACCTTTTGTGCATTTGTCCACCATAAGGCGGGTGCACTAAACTGCAGAGCAGTTTATCTATAGATCTGGTGTGGTGTTCTTCTTTTGACTTGCCAGTGATCATCTAGGCGAAGTTTCTTGAAATCTTTATGTAGGCTTTTTGTTGATGGCTCTCGTTGAAATTTTCTCTCCACAGCCAATTAAAATTTATACTTCACTTTTAACCGCTCGACCGCCAATTTCGTTTACATCAAAATTTAGCATTAAAAGCCTTGATTTCTCCAAATTTTGAATACTTTTTTATTGTTTCATTTATGCATTAAATAATTATATCACTAATTAAAATTTTTTAAGTTATTTCGGTGTGATACGAGACTATTTTAAACTTTTGTACTTATCCAACATGAGATTTTTCGAAATAAATTATTATCAACTTGTTACATTAATTATTTTAAACATTTTAAACCATTTCTAAATTACAAAATTCAACTTTAAACTTGTGAAAACTTAAAAATTTAACGGAGGCCATTTTACCTCGTGCCTACACCAACATCAAATTCTTCCGAATGTCCACCTCTAACCTGAACCCGCATTTTGCTTCTTTGTACATCGACATTACTGCCTGAACCAACATTTCCGGTAACAATTTCTTTGTCAGCGCCCATTCAATCACCTTTCTTGGCACCCGATCAAAAGCCTTCTCCAAATCAACAAAACAGATAAAAAGCTTCCTATTCTTATCAAGGTAGCTTTCCTGCATTCTCCTAAGAATAAAAATAGCGTCCACTGCTTTTGCCAGGCATAAAACAAAATTGCATTTGGTCAACTTTTACTAACCTTCTCAACCTCTTCTCCAACAACCTTTCCACCACTTTCATACCATGCTCTAAAAGCTTTACACCTCGATAGTTCGCACAGTCCATAACGCTACCTTTCTTATAAATGGGAACAACTGTACTCGTCCTCCAGTCATGAGGCATATCCTTTCCATTGAGGAATTCATTTGCTATTTGTAATATAACTTGCTTACCATGTAGGGAAGCAGCTAGGTGCTCCTTGACAATTCCAGCTGGACCACTGGCCATGTCATTTTTCATGATTTCTAGCGCTCTTTCCACTTCGTTCATAGTAAATGGTTCTATGAGACCTTCAACCACTTCTACATTCACCATCCCATTCCATGGATTCTTCTCATTCATGATGGCCACCATGTGATCCTTCCACACTCCTTTGCGACCATCTTCGGCAAATATAGCTTTCCCATTTTTGTCTCTGATGCAGTTATTACCTGCTAAATCATTTGCTTCCTTTTTCATCATTCTTATTCTACGGAACACGACATTTCTGTCATTCCGCATCTCCTACATCACTTTTACCGCCTCATTCTTCATTGCTTCAGTTCTCTTGGCTTTCTTTTTGCCAGAGATATAGCTGGATTCATTTATATTTAAATATATTTATACTATATGTAAATATTAAACTTTAAAAACATCAATTGAGAATTCATACATTTATTTAAAATGAAGGCTACAATTTTCGATAAGTATAGCCTTATCATAAAACGTTAGCATGATAAGGTTATACTTATCGGAAAATTATAACTTCTCTTTTAAATAAATGTATGAATCCTCAATTGATGTTTTTGAAGTTTAATTGCTATACAAAGCATACATAAGATTTCTCTGAAAAGTTATATGTAAATATCTGTATATTACATGTAAATGTCCGTATATTACATGTAACATTCCCTATTTTATATGTAGCTGTATGTTACATGTAAATGTTTGTATATTACATGTAAATGTTCCAATTTTATATTTAAATATCTGTATATTACATGTAAATGTCTGTATACTACATGTAAATGTCTGTATATGACATGTAAATGTTCCTATTTTATATTTAAATAGCTGTATATTACATGTAAATGTTTCTATTTTATATGTAAATGTCTGTATATTACATGTAAATGTCTGTATATTACATGTAAATGTCTGTATATTACATGTAAATGTTCCTATTTTATATGTAAATATATGTATATTACATGTAAATGTCTGTATATGACATGTAAATGTTCCTATTTTATATTTAAATAGCTGTATATTACATGTAAATGTTTCTATTTTATATGTAAATGTCTGTATATTACATGTAAATGTCTGTATATTACATGTAAATGTTCCTATTTTATATGTAAATATCTGTATATTACATGTAAATGTCTGTATATGACATGTAAATTTCCCTATTTTGTATGTATCTGTATTTTACATGTAAATGTCTGTATATTACATGTAAATGTCTGTATATGACATGTAAATGTTCCTATTTTATATGTAAATATCTGTATATTACATGTAAATGTCCGTATATTACATGTAAATTTCCCTATTTTGTATGTAAATATCTGTATATTACATGTAAATGTCTGTATATGACATGTAAATGTTCCTATTTTATATTTAAATATCTGTATATTACATGTAAATGTCTGTATATTACATTTAAATTTCCCTATTTTATATGTATCTGTATGTTACATGTAAATGTCTGTATATTACATGTAAATTTCCCTATTTTATATGTATCTGTATGTTACGTGTAAATGTCTGTATATTACATGTAAATGTCTGTATATGACATGTAAATGTTCCTATTTTATATGTAAATATCTGTATATTATGGGCAAATATTTATATGTTTTTGGTGATTGGTGAGGCACTATGTATGAAATCAAACCAAACCAAATCAATGACGATTATAGTGGCATCAACTTTAGAAGTTTCTAGACCACTGAGTATTATGAACTTTGAATGCAATTTAATGTAACGTAAGTTTTCTTAGATATGACAATTTTAAAAAAATTATGCAAGTATAACTAAATAAACAAAACAGTTAAATAAGAGTATATGAAAAAAAAGGTCTGTTGTTTGAAACAAAAGCAACCATAATAATACTTATATAAATGAAATTTAGAAAACTGAGTTGATTTTATGAATGTATAAAAATAATTAAATCTGTGATAATAAACAAAAATATATATAGATGGAACTTCAAATAAAATATTTTGAGCAATCAAATGTTAATTTTAGACAAAATTTGAACAACTTCATTGTCTTCATCTTTTTTCTTTAATGGCACTTCCACATCACCACAATTGAAACCAGAAATTGTTTCTTTTTCTTTTTTGTTACTTTTTTAATATTAATTAAATAATATTTTTTTATCTTTCATAGAATTTCCATCCAAGTAATGCCAGCCTTTATTACCCACAAAAAACCATCAAGTGTTCATCTTTGTAATTTTTGTTGCTGCATAAGATGAAATTGGTGATTTTCACAATTTATCTTCTTTCTATTCAAAGCAAAAAACCCGAAATCATCTCAAAAGAAGTACTTCTTGTACTAATTTATCGAATTTTGAAATAAAATTGCGAAATTATTTTAAATAATAATATTTTGACATTTTAAACTGAATTATGTGGTTTTTAAGTATAAAAATCGACTATTCGAGCCGCCATTATAACTTCGACAGGCCACCTTCGATTGGCACCAAAAAAAGGCAGTCTTTTACTATTTGTTTGCAAATCGCATACCACAAATCGGCTGCTTTCATTGTTATAGACATCCTTTTAATTCCCTTATTTGTTTATTCAGCTGTCTTACATATTTTTTTCACATTCCAAAAGTTGGGGCTGTTTTTATGATAGATAGATAGGTGTTTACGCATCGTTCAGAAACGCTCTGTTTTGACTTATTTGTAATTGTGTATCAGCTCAAGCCTCTTTAGCAAGGACCAGCCTTACCTCCAAATTTTTATATTATTTATGTTTCTAAGCACTTCCTTTCACCACTTTTAAAATATCATTATAATTCCGTGAATTATTTTTGATGAGCTAAGACTACTTTTTCGATCTAGTGGCAAGCATAGTCATAAATAAGACCAATCTTATCGATAGTTCTTTTATGTTTCAAAATATTCACCAGATGACAGAGGCAAATGACTTAGAACTTGATGTGTTCAGAAACCTGCTAAAGAATTATGACTTGGGGGGAGATTTGGAGAAAATGCAGATATGGGATGAGTACTTGAAAAACAATCTTTCCAGTCAACTTCCCGTCATCGACGACAATTTCAACAACAACTTCAACGGAAACTTAATAAACAACAACTATTTGGACGATTATGACAATCTAAGTCCACAAGATGCGTCCTCAAGCAAGCGGTACTTCGAATCGATAGCCAAGTCTGTCACCACCCCAACACAAATGCCGCAGACCTACACGCTCTATTCAATGCGAATTTTACTGTGTGTTGGTTTGATGTTGTTAGTACTGGTTGTTTTGATGGTGATGTTGATAATGTTATGTCGTCGGCACAGCAATCTCAACAAATACCAATCCATTCCAAACAACAACACCAGTGGTGCAGTCCTGGCATACGATTACATTTACAGACCTCTGCATGGAAACAGGTTGGATGATGAGTATGAGAACACCTTTGTAGGTGTGTCTATCCCCCTCTTGCAAGAAGTCACTGTAGTGTGAGACCATAAACTTATCAACTATCTATACATACGCGGTCAATTTTAAAGCTTTTCTATCTTGAAATTTTGTTCGATTTCTTCAAGTGCTTTTAAGTTGTGCCATCATTTTTATTACCGTCCATCTTTGCAGAATTTTGTTTTGACTTTTAAATAAAATATGCATTTCTGTTTCCTTAACAACATGTCAGTTATACCAAGTCACATTTCAATAATTTATTCATCAAATTTAAAGAAACAAGTAGCTTTTAGCCATCCTAAATGTTATCCAAAAACACGCATACATACACACTCAAAAATACATACACAAATCAAAAGACAGATCCCTCAGGGGGTTGTGTAAGCTTAGAGTTTTCTTTAAGGGTCATGGCCCTTCGAAGGTCTCTTAACAGCGAACACATAGAAGAGTTATGTGTCCAAGTCAAAGCTGGAGGAGTTTCCTTTAAGTTCACCTGTGTTTGTGTTTGAATTTGAGAAAACTTTATGTGCTAACTGAAGTTTTTTAAAATTTAACAACATGTGTGATTCTTGACTGAAATTGAACAATTAAAACAATTTAATGCAATACTCAAAAATGTTTGTATAGGTGTGTCAAATTTTAGAGTGGCACCTTTCCATTGGAGTCGATGCCCTTCATATTGATTTTAGTGACAAACCACACTGTGGGTGGCTTCTCAGGGTACTCCAAACCACATTCAATCCTCAGTTGGTATATCTTGCCTTCAAATATAGTCTGCCATTGGTGGGTAAAGTTTTATAATTATTTTTGAATATTAGACAACTATAAAATTTTGAAAAGCAGAAAAAACCCTGGGAGGTCCAAGAATCATCCCATTCCATGTTCTTAAATCAAGGTCATCATCTTTCTCAAGCCCCCAACTGACACTACCATCTCCCACTCCTTTCTGACCCTGTTCCAGTTCGTCCAAAAGACGAAAGTTTCGTGGTACTGTAGGAACATGAGTTCACTGCTTTTTATTCGGCAATAAAAATAACTATTTATAATCTATTAGATTTATGTAAAAATTTTTATCCTTTTTCAAGTGAGTTATAATTTTTAATTCAAAACTACATGATTTTTACAATAAATAATGAAAAATTAAAAATTGGAATAATGGAAACAAAAATAGTAACAATAGTGAAAAAGAATCAAAATTTCTACCAGTGACGGCAGACATAACTTTTTATTTGGTCTGACTAAAAGTCAAACTAAATCTGTGTATTTATTATTTATTCAGATTATCGGCTCTAGGCGTCTTGATACTGCCGCATCTTTTAATCCAAGTTTTTTATAAATAAAACAGTGAATTTATAAATAAATTTAAAGTTTTCAAGAACAATGAAAGTCACTAACAACATGGTTCATTTGTGAATAAGTTGTTTCAAAGGTGATGATGATAATGATGATGTTTCAACTGAAGAACTTCAGATTATGAGAATTTGTAAGCACATATAGAAAATTTTCATTCAGCTAAAATTTTCAACAAGTAAAATTTTGTCATAGTTAATGGGCTAAAACAAACAACCGTCTCTAATCAACCCATCAAAAGCTATTTTGAATGATAGTGATGGTTTTCTTTTATCCCAATTAAAAACCAACAAATCACCTCTTTTCCGATCATATCTTAATAAAATGTCACTTCCATCTCATCCTTCACCATTGTGTCTTTTCTGTCACATGCACATTCACGATACATTTCATCTTTTTAACTGCAGAAACAACCCTACACTGTTTGAACTCAAAAGCCTGTGGACAGAACCAATGGTAGCAAGTGTGTTTTTAAAGTGGTCTGAACTGTTGGAGGAAGAAAAGGGTACTTCTGATTGTAAATAGGAGCACCGGAGTTAACAATAACAAGAGCCGCTTCATTTTTTAAAAATTCGTTTGAAAAGAAGTCACTAACTATATTTGTTAGCTTTTCACCATTCATGACAGTCCTCCCTTCTTGATCATGAACTATTGGTCGAAAAGCTTTTTGTTTGTATATCAGCTTGACTGCTTCGAGCATTTGTTTTTTTTCTTTATAACCATGACTAACAAGATATAAACCTGAAAACTTCCAAAATTTTTTATTCCAAGTTGAATTAATTTACATTTATCTTCAAAAAGGAAACTTAGTTATCAACAAATTCCGGAGAAAAAATTATTCCGATCGAAGCCTAAAATTGTCAACTTCCAATGTTCGAGGAACAGCGAAACCCTACGCAAAAACATTTTTAGATAAAGATTGCAAAAAATAAAAATTTGATATCATTGGTCTTCAAGGAACTGAAGCCACCAAAGAAGAATGCACTAATTGAAACTGCTAGAAATACCTTCAAAAAAGGTCACAAGAGACCACATTATGGAGAGGGTTTTGGCTTCAGTAAAGTGTTTTGGACATGCTTGATAAAATTTGCTACCTAAACGACAGAATATCAGCAGTTTCAGCCAGCCTTTTTAGATCAAAGAAAATCAAAAATGCGATTTATTACTGTGTACATGCCCACCATGCAAACCACAAAACAAGATGAAGAGTGTGAAAGAGACAAAATATATGAAGAGTCAAAATCTTTGATTGAAAACAATAAACAATGACTATTTAGTGATTTTAAAAGAAGAAAAGTTAAAAGTGTAAGCTGAAAATTTTAGAAATATGTAGTTTAAAAAAATGGAAAACTAACAAAAAATGCGGTATTACGTATGATTGGTATGCCATAAAAATTGGGATCACCTTTTTTGGTTTCCCCAAAAGTCTTTGATTAGTTTGGAAACCTTTTTTTTTTGGGGTTTTATAAAGCGTTTTTCATGTAGGTCAAATCGCTGCTACAAGTTAAATTTAGCGGAAAAGCACTAAAAAAAGTGTTAATTGCTGGCCCACACGGGATCGAGCCCGGTAACTTGAAATATGTACTCCAATGCTTTACCAGCTGAGCGATACGGGCCAAATGAACTTTATAACTTAAATTAATTTTTCCAACCCCCATTTGCATAAGATCTAAGCCGACCCTCTCCAACCCCCATTTCCATGAGAGCTAAGCCGATCTTTCCAACCCCATTTCCATGTGATCTAAGCCTTTTCAACCTTTCATTTCTGACCTAATCTTTAGCACAAATTTTCTAATTTTTGTCTTCGTACTACTCATTTTGCTCATGAGAGCCCCTGGTTGTTTTGCTAGGTACCCAACCTTTGAGTTCTAACTTGCACAAGAATTCCACTGCAAGTTGGCAGGTTATAATTTGAAGTAGTTGTAAAGCATGCGAGTGCGCAATCTTTTTACATCCATTCATACCGATCTAACACCATATCAGAAAAACTAAAAATGCTTTTCAAATTTTCAACATGGCTTTTGATAAAAGACCTCTACAGCAGAACTATTCATGTTAAAAGCCAGCTTCACCAACCAAAGAAATAATATGATTTCCACAAAATGCCATCGTAAGGTTGTGATATTCATCTATGTTTGGTGACGTCAAAAAATTTTGAATTTCATTCTGCTTCGAAACTATCTTTGTAGCGTTGGATTGAAGGGAGAAAGTAAAAAAGCAAAAGTCGAAGATAAAATCATTTTGAAAGTACACTTAAAATATGGCGTTTTTTGTCTTTATCTTTTGCCTATTGACAGGTATCTTTACCGAGTCACAAAACTATTTGAAACGTTAGAATTACTAGATTGATAAAGAAAAATTTGATTTAATTGAAAGCTAATAATTTCAGAATTGCTTTTGGCTCAAAGTTGGCTGATACTTTTAAACTTCGACAATATTAATGAAACAGTTGTATTTGTTGTCAATATGTCAACAATCAAGAAACACAACACAATTAAAACAAATAAGCACCACACCTCTTCCCTTCCACACCACCCCCACCATCACTAACATAACCACCACTCCACAACACCAACACTCCACAACACCACCACTACCAACAAAGCACAAACAGTGATACCTTGCAACCCGAGCAACTGTGATCCGACTACAATGGAGTGTGTTCAAAATTCTTGTGTGTGCCAGTCGGGGTACGAAAAGATGCCTGATAGGAAAAACAAATGTCAAGGTGGTATGATGTGAAAGGGCAGAATATGAAGGTTGTATGGGGTGAGAGGTCAGAATATAAAGGTTGTATAGGGTGAAAGGTCAGAATCTGAAAGTTGTGTGGGGTGAGAAGTCAAAATATCAATGTTTTTCGAGGTGAAAGGTCAGATTACGAGTTTGTATGGGGTTTGTTTTTTTCATAAATGCTGTCATTTTTATTTATTTTTTTTTAAACAATGAAGCTAATGGTGATGCTGATGATGATGTTGAAACTATTGATAACGATGATTACAGATATAGATGAATGTAGAACAGGGATTCATACATGTGTTAGTACAGAGTCAGAGTGTGTAAACATTAAAGGAGATTACGTATGCAGGTGCGATAGAGGCTATGTGAAGGGGGCCACTGATAAGCAATGCATAGGTACATATATTTATCATCACGTCGATGTATTACGAGTCACCACGTGCATATTTAAATTCATCACCTGGATACCTCATGTTTAATATCGGCGTTGAGAGCTTGAATTCAATGTTAACATGAAATGCGATAATGATAAGTAACGAGAAGATGATGGGCTTCATAATTTGAAGCTTATCATATGTATGTTATTATTGTACTAAACTTGATTGTTATGAAGAGTAGTGGTTTAATGAGTTTGGTTCTGTCTTTATAAACCAATTGGCTATTATGATTAGTTTGGTGGTCTCCATGGCAGATGCCGATGAATGTGCAAAAATAACAAGTGTGACCTACAAACTTCAAATTTTTTAATAGGCTAGATACTTACAAATGTGTAAAGGCTTCGAACAGGGATCCACAAACAATCAACGTCAAAATACTGTGTTAACTTTGTATTAATGCTTATTCTTATGTCTAATTCTTTTGACAAAAGAAGACTTATGAGATCAAATTTATAGAATGCCTGAAAAATGTGCTGAATTTGAAAGCTTCAGGATGAGAAAGGTTATAGGAAAGTAAATGGGAAGGTCTGGAAAGGAAAGAAAGATGAGGAAGCGAGAAGAGAGCAACAAAGAAATGATGAAAAATAGCGACTAAAACAAAGAATAAACATGTTAATATAAAAATAACACGAGAAAGTACAAAGAAAGGTTGAAAGCACGCAATTTTGAGATCAACTTGATCAGGAAAGGATTAGAAAACTAAAATTGTATACTTTTTTCAAATGAGGATGTAGATACTGTGAGAGATCATAGTTATTTAAACTTCTCAACATCTCAATTGTCAACAGGTTCCAACCACATAAGACCTATCTTCCCCACCCTACACCCATCACATCCATCCTTTTCATCATTTCTATAAAAATTATATATTTATTATGTTTTATAATTATTATATAAAATATTTTCAAAATTTTTCTCTAAAGTTTTGTTCCAGATCCCTAAGTTGGCGCATATTTCTTCTTTGCTGAAAAAACCCAATGTCGTCACAAGTGATGTATCGTCCTACAGCCCTAACTCAAATTTATTAGTTTTGAATAAAATAATTGAAAGACTTGTTTTGAGTAGAGTCTTTTACTATCACTGGAAATAAACTTTTTCCTAGCTTATGGTCGTCACCACTCTATTGAAAGTGACACTTCAAAAATCTATCCAGACATTTTGAAAGCAGCCGACAACGTTGAGTTATCTATTTTGGTTCTATTAAATCTATCGTCAGCTTGTGATTTGGTGAACCATGATATATTGCTGGAAAGATTGGAAAAGTCTTTCGGCTTTGGGATAGTGTGCTAAAATGGTTTGTTAGCTACTTAAGTAACAGAACCTTTGTTTTCAAATGTTGTGGAAGGGAAACATCTATGATGCACTCAACTGTTGTTGTTCCACGAGGTTCTGTTTTTAGACCATTGCTGTTCACTCTTTTCACTAGTGATTTTGAAAAGTTAGTCATGAGGCACAATTTCAGTTTCCATCAATTTGCATATGACACTCAGATTTATGGCCATTGTAAATATGGTAAGTCACTTGATCTGCAGGTAGCTTTAGCTGAGTGTATAGATGATGTTGCAGATTGAATGGAAACCAATCACTTGAAATTGAATGTTTCTAAGACTGAAGTCATCTGGTTCTCTAATGTCAGAAATGTACATAGAATTCCGGGTCATCCAGTGAGAATAGTTGCAGATAGCATTATCCCTTCGAGAAATTTCAAAAGTTTTGGCGTCTGGTTAGATGAAGATCTATCTATGAAGACTCAATGCAATATAATTTTGCAATTCGGTTTTATATCCTCGAGGTAAATAAAACCAATCAAGTATTTGTTGAGTCGGGAGTCTTTGAAGACACTGGCATCAGCACTGGTATTGAGACGGATAGTTTTGGAAATATTATTCTTGCAGTCTTCCTGAATATCCAAAAATTACTCCAACCCCCAATCAACACAACAGCCACTCATTACAGATACCAGAAAATATGAACATATAGGTTCTGTTTCTGTTCTGTGAAGTCTGCAATGGCTTAAAATTGATGAGAGGTTGACTATGATGTTCTGCTGCTGATGTTTAAGTGTTTGTTTGATGGAGGTCCAGCCTATCTTTCAAAAGCTTTTGAGATGTTATCAAGTATTCCGGGTAAGCAGAAGCTGAGATCTGCCAATTCCTTGAAGGTTGTTCCAGAAAAGTATAAGCTAAAAACCCCAACAGTTTTTTTTTCATGTAACCGATCCTACCCTGTGGAATTACCTTTTTGAATACCTGAGGTTTCTGTTTCTACACATTCTTTTGGAAAAAACCTCAAATCTTTTTTTCTAGATCTTTTGGCAAATAAATATTCACATATTGTTTTGTCTAAACATTTTGTCCCTTTTTTGACTTCATTTCATTTTTATTTTTTTTTTATAATAACGATGTGGCCTTGAAACTCTTGAAGTTGGTGCCACTTTATTTTTATTCGAAATTCTAATTGTATAATGTAGAAGAAAAGGGATATGATAATGATAAATGTTATAGTGATAATGATGCTTAAACTATTGATAACGATGATTACAGATATAGATGAATGTAGAACAGGGATTCATACATGTGTTAGTACAGAGTCAGAGTGTGTAAACATTAAAGGAGATTACGTATGCAAGTGCAATGGAGGCTATGAGAGGGGGACCACTGATAAGCAATGCATAGGTATATCAGAAGTCTTATTACGTATATACATACATAAATAAACGTTATGTGTGCTTGTATGTACATACGTTTTTCCAGATTTTTGTATTTTTGGCTGTTTCTAATGTTTATGCAACTTCATCTTTTTTCATAGATTACATCACCTCCTTCTTCTCCATAGAATCTATAAACTCCCTCTGCTCATCAAATACTATCCATTTCTTATTTTTGATAATTTTATGACTCCATTTTCATCCAGTCTTTCATTCATTTTTCTGTTTTTACCAATTCTATCATCATTATTTATTTTTTTTTAAACAATGAAGCTAATGGTGATGCTGATGATGATGTTGAAACTATTGATAACGATGATTACAGATATAGATGAATGTAGAAAAGGAATTCATACATGTGTTAGTACAGAGTCAGAGTGTGTAAACATTGAAGGAGATTACGTATGCAGGTGCAATAGAGGCTATGAGAGGGGGACAACTGATAAGCAATGCATAGGTATATCATAAGTCTTATTACGTATATACATACATACATACATACATACATACATAAATACATACATACATACATACATACATACATACATACATACATACATAGATACATACATACATACATACATACATACATACATACATACATACATACATACATACATACATAAATACATACATACATACATACATACATACATAAATACATACATACATACATACATACATACATACATACATACATACATACATACATACATACATACATACATACATACATACATACATACATACATACATACATACATACATACATACATACATACATACATACATACATACATACATACATACATACATACATACATAAATACATACATACATACATACATACATACATACATACATACATACATACATACATACATACATACATACATACATACATACATACATACATACATACATACATACATACATACATACATACATACATACATACATACATACATACATACATACATACATACATACATACATACATACATACATACATACATACATACATACATACATACATACATACATACATACATACATACATACATAGATACATACATACATACATACATACATACATACATACATACATACATACATACATACATACATACATAAATACATACATACATACATACATACATACATAAATACATACATACATACATACATACATACATACATACATACATACATACATACATACATACATACATACATACATACATACATACATACATACATACATACATACATACATACATACATACATACATACATACATACATACATACATACATAAATAAATAAACGTTATGTGTGCTTGTATGTACATACGTTTTTCCAGATTTTTGTATTTTTGGCTGTTTCTAATGTTTATGCAACTTCATCTTTTTTCATAGATTACATCACCTCCTTCTTCTCCATAGAATCTATAAACTCCCTCTGCTCATCAAATACTATCCATTTCTTATTTTTGATAATTTTATGACTCCATTTTCATCCAGTCTTTCATTCATTTTTCTGTTTTTACCAATTCTATCATCTTTATTTATTTTTTTTTAAACAATGAAGCTAATGGTGATGCTGATGATGATGTTGAAACTATTGATAACGATGATTACAGATATAGATGAATGTAGAACAGGGATTCATACATGTGTTAGTACAGAGTCAGAGTGTGTAAACATTGAAGGAGATTACGTATGCAGGTGCAATAGAGGCTATGAGAGGGGGACCACTAATAAGCAATGCATAGGTACATATATTTATTATCATGTCGATGTATTACGAGTCACCACGTGCATATTCAAATTCATCACCTGGATACCTCATGTTTAATATCGGCGTTGAGAGCTTGAATTCAATGTTAACATGAAATGATAAGTAACGAGAAGTCTAATTACTAGGTTAACTTTTTTTTTCACATAATAGAACTTTTTTTAATCCTCAAATCGTTTTGACATAAAATTTCTTAAAAGATCAAGTTGATATAAGCAAAAATAATGTGATAAAGTTGGGAGCTTCAGAATGAAAAACCTTAGAAGTAAGTTGATGTAAAGATCAGGATAGGACAGAAAATGTAATGCAGTACTTTTAAAAACTCATAGATCAAAGCAAAAATTAAAAATATAATATAGCAAAAAAATGCTGTGAAACAGGTGCTAATTCTCAGTCCACATGGAATCGAACTGAGCTTTATAAGCCGACAAAAAAGTAGGATAAGGAAGCGAGGGAAAAGAAACAGGAAAATTAGTGAATGGAATAAATAAACATTTTAATATCAAAATAGCACGAAAAAGTATAAAGAATAGTAATAATAATATTTATTGACAGTTAAATAAATCGGTTATTTTATATTGTTCGAGAGTTTGTAGTTATGTATTTATCAAAAGTTTGATTTTTCCACACTTCTTTGTTTTGTGTTTTTGTTGTTTCACCCAGGCCCGTTAAACCCAATTCCTTCATTTTATATTTAGTTACTGTGATAATTATAATGCATGGACGCCCTTGTTTTTTTTACCAATGAATGAATTTTGAAGCTCTATTGTCATCGGTAGGTTTGGCCTGCGTAGAATATGCTCAAGCTAACTTAATCTTCTTCTCTTTATCAACTTTTATGTATTCAACTTTAACGTCCCTTTCATTTGTTTCTTTTCATCATTTGCTTGGATTAAACTCTCAACACTTCAATTCTTTCTTCAGACGGATTGACTCTTACAAGAAAAGAAAGTCGCAGAGTTTCTCTCGAGATACTCACCAAACTAGCATTTGCCGACGATATCGCTTTGATGGAAGATATGATCAGCAAAGCTGAGTCTCTTATCTGCAAAATTGAAACTGCAACTCAAAATATAGTTCTTTTCATCAATGCAAGCAAGACCAAAGCGATGCATTTTTATTTTTCTGTAGAGAGTCACATTCATGCTATGAATGGCGACGAAATTGAAAAGGTTGATGATTTTTTTATTTGGGAAGCCACACCAATTTTTCACGAGATATCAGCACCCGAATCAGAAAATCATGGGGTGCTCTCAACACTAGAAAAAATCTGGAACTCTCGCATTACTACGAAAACGAAAGTTAAAATTTTCAAATCTACTTTAGAGTCCATACTGCTATACGGAAATGAATCATGGTTAATGACCAATCCTGCAGTGAAGAAAGTTGATGGCACTTATTCTCACATGCTCCAAAAAGTCAAAAATGTCTTCTGGAGAAACCAGCCAAACGGTCAACTTCTAGTTTTCCACCATAACCAATATGTTTTTTCCATTTTTTTTGTCAATGGCAGTTCTTATTTTATGCAAATCTTCCAGATTATTTAGATTGATATTGAGAGATTTGAGATCATTCTGTAGAACGGACACTTGTAGTTTTTAGTCGGCCTCGGGTTGGCTTGGTTGGAGCGTGGAAGCATGCATTGATTGATGTTAGCGCAGGCGAGTCTGGACTCAGTCTTAGTATGTGTCCTTTTAAGATGAGTCTCTTGTTTCTTATTGTAGAGCTGTTTTATTTAGCTAGTTTTGCAATACATTTCTTCATTTGAGACTTTTTCTGGCCAAAAAACACCTATGACTTTTCGAAGGAGACGTCGATGAAAAGCGTCCAGCTTTTCGCCTGTTTCCGTCAATGACCACGTGCCACAATTTTAAAGCAATATGGAAGAATATTTTTAAACATTCTCAGTTTTTTGTTTTGGCTAATTTTGTTTTTGTGCCACAGTATCCACAGTTTGTTAATGGCAACTAGAGTTAGGGCTTTTCAGTGGGAAATTTCTTTATCCATTGATAGGTGTGTTCCTAGTTATTTTGTTTTTCTATTACCGAGGCTGGTAGGTGTTAGTGTGGTTATTTCTGTTTTTTGAGGATTTACTTTGAGGTTGTATTTTGACATTTGTTTCGAATTTTCTGATATCTAGGGGTTTCTCAGTCACGAAATCTATGTCGTCTGCGTAAATCAGTTTTTTTCCACCTTGGTCTAAGAGTTGACATATTGCTTCTGTTAGATATATACAGAACAGTATAGGGCCCAAGCTATCTTTTTGTGGTGCACCTATTGTTGTCTCGAAAGGATTTGATTTATTATTAAGGTTTTGATTGTAAGGGTCGTGTTTGATCTTATATAGATTTTATATTTTATTGTTTAATTCAAATTATTTGAGATCAAAATTTTATGCTTTCAAGGAATTCACCCTTTTGCTTTGTGACGCTATGATATAAAAATTTGCCAGATATTCGAGCATTGAAGTCACCACCAAAAATCAAGTTGCTGTGAGAAAGTATTTTAGAAGTCAAGTTGTTCATAAAACCTTTCTAGTTCTTCTAGTGAAGCAAGGTTATGAGGGGAATAGAAAGACAAAAGAAAAGTTTTAAGGTTGCCTTTGAAGGAAGCTATGAGAATTCGATTCTTTTTTGATGGAAGTTAACAATAGCGATATCTATTTGCACACCATAATTCCAACACTTCCCACAGTGGCATTGTTCGTGGTCTTGTATGCCAATGCAGTAAACAAGATACTGTGGCCAATTCATGGCTTATGATATTTGGATCACTGCCCTTATGAAGAAGGCGATGTTCTTCGGTGCAGCCTGTGTTGGTTGATGTGGAGGTTGAGTTCGCCCTAAGAAAACTAAGTTGAGAAAGCGACAGTTTAGTGTTCCGATGCTGTAGCTTTGCTTGAGACAGAAAATCCCTTTGTTGGGGGAGAGATCAGAGTTTGATCTTACGGCCGCAGTGAAAAGGTATAAAAACGCGTAATTTCGGATCATCTTGAGAAGGAAGAGAATAGAAATCTAAGCTTCTTTTCTTTGTTCAAATGAAAATGAAATATTGTGACAGAGCATAGTTATTTAGGTTACTTAACATTTTAAATCTTTATATGATCCATCCATATAGCACCCATTCACCACCATCCACTCAAGCGCATCACACAATTTTTCCTCATTGATAGAGCACTAATAAATTTAGTGAGATACAAAGCTTCTACAAGGTATACTTGAAAATTTTACTTTTTTAACGAAAAGCTTTGTATCATAATAAAATTAAAAGTGTTTTTTTATAGAGTCGTTTTATTGTGGCTAGTGTAAAATCGTGATGCTAACCTTAAGGATGATTACAGATATAGATGAATGTAGAACAGGGATTCATACATGTGTTAGTACAGAGTCAGAGTGTGTAAACATTAAAGGAGATTACGTATGCAGGTGCGATAGAGGCTATGTGAAGGGGGCCACTGATAAGCAATGCATAGGTACATATATTTATCATCACGTCGATGTATTACGAGTCACCACGTGCATATTTAAATTCATCACCTGGATACCTCATGTTTAATATCGGCGTTGAGAGCTTGAATTCAATGTTAACATGAAATGCGATAATGATAAGTAACGAGAAGATGATGGGCTTCATAATTTGAAGCTTATCATATGTATGTTATTATTGTACTAAACTTGATTGTTATGAAGAGTAGTGGTTTAATGAGTTTGGTTCTGTCTTTATAAACCAATTGGCTATTATGATTAGTTTGGTGGTCTCCATGGCAGATGCCGATGAATGTGCAAAAATAACAAGTGTGACCTACAAACTTCAAATTTTTTAATAGGCTAGATACTTACAAATGTGTAAAGGCTTCGAACAGGGATCCACAAACAATCAACGTCAAAATACTGTGTTAACTTTGTATTAATGCTTATTCTTATGTCTAATTCTTTTGACAAAAGAAGACTTATGAGATCAAATTTATAGAATGCCTGAAAAATGTGCTGAATTTGAAAGCTTCAGGATGAGAAAGGTTATAGGAAAGTAAATGGGAAGGTCTGGAAAGGAAAGAAAGATGAGGAAGCGAGAAGAGAGCAACAAAGAAATGATGAAAAATAGCGACTAAAACAAAGAATAAACATGTTAATATAAAAATAACACGAGAAAGTACAAAGAAAGGTTGAAAGCACGCAATTTTGAGATCAACTTGATCAGGAAAGGATTAGAAAACTAAAATTGTATACTTTTTTCAAATGAGGATGTAGATACTGTGAGAGATCATAGTTATTTAAACTTCTCAACATCTCAATTGTCAACAGGTTCCAACCACATAAGACCTATCTTCCCCACCCTACACCCATCACATCCATCCTTTTCATCATTTCTATAAAAATTATATATTTATTATGTTTTATAATTATTATATAAAATATTTTCAAAATTTTTCTCTAAAGTTTTGTTCCAGATCCCTAAGTTGGCGCATATTTCTTCTTTGCTGAAAAAACCCAATGTCGTCACAAGTGATGTATCGTCCTACAGCCCTAACTCAAATTTATTAGTTTTGAATAAAATAATTGAAAGACTTGTTTTGAGTAGAGTCTTTTACTATCACTGGAAATAAACTTTTTCCTAGCTTATGGTCGTCACCACTCTATTGAAAGTGACACTTCAAAAATCTATCCAGACATTTTGAAAGCAGCCGACAACGTTGAGTTATCTATTTTGGTTCTATTAAATCTATCGTCAGCTTGTGATTTGGTGAACCATGATATATTGCTGGAAAGATTGGAAAAGTCTTTCGGCTTTGGGATAGTGTGCTAAAATGGTTTGTTAGCTACTTAAGTAACAGAACCTTTGTTTTCAAATGTTGTGGAAGGGAAACATCTATGATGCACTCAACTGTTGTTGTTCCACGAGGTTCTGTTTTTAGACCATTGCTGTTCACTCTTTTCACTAGTGATTTTGAAAAGTTAGTCATGAGGCACAATTTCAGTTTCCATCAATTTGCATATGACACTCAGATTTATGGCCATTGTAAATATGGTAAGTCACTTGATCTGCAGGTAGCTTTAGCTGAGTGTATAGATGATGTTGCAGATTGAATGGAAACCAATCACTTGAAATTGAATGTTTCTAAGACTGAAGTCATCTGGTTCTCTAATGTCAGAAATGTACATAGAATTCCGGGTCATCCAGTGAGAATAGTTGCAGATAGCATTATCCCTTCGAGAAATTTCAAAAGTTTTGGCGTCTGGTTAGATGAAGATCTATCTATGAAGACTCAATGCAATATAATTTTGCAATTCGGTTTTATATCCTCGAGGTAAATAAAACCAATCAAGTATTTGTTGAGTCGGGAGTCTTTGAAGACACTGGCATCAGCACTGGTATTGAGACGGATAGTTTTGGAAATATTATTCTTGCAGTCTTCCTGAATATCCAAAAATTACTCCAACCCCCAATCAACACAACAGCCACTCATTACAGATACCAGAAAATATGAACATATAGGTTCTGTTTCTGTTCTGTGAAGTCTGCAATGGCTTAAAATTGATGAGAGGTTGACTATGATGTTCTGCTGCTGATGTTTAAGTGTTTGTTTGATGGAGGTCCAGCCTATCTTTCAAAAGCTTTTGAGATGTTATCAAGTATTCCGGGTAAGCAGAAGCTGAGATCTGCCAATTCCTTGAAGGTTGTTCCAGAAAAGTATAAGCTAAAAACCCCAACAGTTTTTTTTTCATGTAACCGATCCTACCCTGTGGAATTACCTTTTTGAATACCTGAGGTTTCTGTTTCTACACATTCTTTTGGAAAAAACCTCAAATCTTTTTTTCTAGATCTTTTGGCAAATAAATATTCACATATTGTTTTGTCTAAACATTTTGTCCCTTTTTTGACTTCATTTCATTTTTATTTTTTTTTTATAATAACGATGTGGCCTTGAAACTCTTGAAGTTGGTGCCACTTTATTTTTATTCGAAATTCTAATTGTATAATGTAGAAGAAAAGGGATATGATAATGATAAATGTTATAGTGATAATGATGCTTAAACTATTGATAACGATGATTACAGATATAGATGAATGTAGAACAGGGATTCATACATGTGTTAGTACAGAGTCAGAGTGTGTAAACATTAAAGGAGATTACGTATGCAAGTGCAATGGAGGCTATGAGAGGGGGACCACTGATAAGCAATGCATAGGTATATCAGAAGTCTTATTACGTATATACATACATAAATAAACGTTATGTGTGCTTGTATGTACATACGTTTTTCCAGATTTTTGTATTTTTGGCTGTTTCTAATGTTTATGCAACTTCATCTTTTTTCATAGATTACATCACCTCCTTCTTCTCCATAGAATCTATAAACTCCCTCTGCTCATCAAATACTATCCATTTCTTATTTTTGATAATTTTATGACTCCATTTTCATCCAGTCTTTCATTCATTTTTCTGTTTTTACCAATTCTATCATCATTATTTATTTTTTTTTAAACAATGAAGCTAATGGTGATGCTGATGATGATGTTGAAACTATTGATAACGATGATTACAGATATAGATGAATGTAGAACAGGGATTCATACATGTGTTAGTACAGAGTCAGAGTGTGTAAACATTAAAGGAGATTACGTATGCAAGTGCAATGGAGGCTATGAGAGGGGGACCACTGATAAGCAATGCATAGGTATATCAGAAGTCTTATTACGTATATACATACATAAATAAACGTTATGTGTGCTTGTATGTACATACGTTTTTCCAGATTTTTGTATTTTTGGCTGTTTCTAATGTTTATGCAACTTCATCTTTTTTCATAGATTACATCACCTCCTTCTTCTCCATAGAATCTATAAACTCCCTCTGCTCATCAAATACTATCCATTTCTTATTTTTGATAATTTTATGACTCCATTTTCATCCAGTCTTTCATTCATTTTTCTGTTTTTACCAATTCTATCATCATTATTTATTTTTTTTTAAACAATGAAGCTAATGGTGATGCTGATGATGATGTTGAAACTATTGATAACGATGATTACAGATATAGATGAATGTAGAACAGGGATTCATACATGTGTTAGTACAGAGTCAGAGTGTGTAAACATTGAAGGAGATTACGTATGCAGGTGCAATAGAGGCTATGAGAGGGGGACAACTGATAAGCAATGCATAGGTATATCATAAGTCTTATTACGTATATACATACATACATACATACATACATACATACATACATACATACATACATACATACATACATACATACA
This sequence comes from Pterobdella sp. o SKG-2022, assembly GCA_964035795.1. Taxonomy (NCBI): domain Eukaryota; kingdom Metazoa; phylum Annelida; class Clitellata; order Hirudinida; family Piscicolidae; genus Pterobdella; species Pterobdella occidentalis. The sequence continues at coordinate 14,002 of OZ038320.1, read as the reverse complement.
TACATACATACATACATACATACATACATACATAGATACATACATACATACATACATACATACATACATACATACATACATACATACATACATACATAAATACATACATACATACATACATACATACATAAATACATACATACATACATACATACATACATACATACATACATACATACATACATACATACATACATACATACATACATACATACATACATACATACATACATACATACATACATACATACATACATACATACATACATACATACATACATACATAAATACATACATACATACATACATACATACATACATACATACATACATACATACATACATACATACATACATACATACATACATACATACATACATACATACATACATACATACATACATACATACATACATACATACATACATACATACATACATACATACATACATACATACATACATACATACATACATACATACATACATACATACATACATACATACATACATACATACATACATACATACATACATACATACATACATACATACATACATACATACATACATACATACATACATACATACATACATACATACATACATACATACATACATACATACATACATACATACATACATACATACATACATACATACATACATACATACATACATACATACATACATACATACATACATAAATAAATAAACGTTATGTGTGCTTGTATGTACATACGTTTTTCCAGATTTTTGTATTTTTGGCTGTTTCTAATGTTTATGCAACTTCATCTTTTTTCATAGATTACATCACCTCCTTCTTCTCCATAGAATCTATAAACTCCCTCTGCTCATCAAATACTATCCATTTCTTATTTTTGATAATTTTATGACTCCATTTTCATCCAGTCTTTCATTCATTTTTCTGTTTTTACCAATTCTATCATCTTTATTTATTTTTTTTTAAACAATGAAGCTAATGGTGATGCTGATGATGATGCTTAAACTATTGATAACGATGATTACAGATATAGATGAATGTAGAACAGGGATTCATACATGTGTTAGTACAGAGTCAGAGTGTGTAAACATTAAAGGAGATTACGTATGCAGGTGCGATAAAGGCCATGAGAAGGGGACCACTGATAAGCAATGCCTAGGTATATCATAAGTCTTATTATGAGATATATCCGTGAATGCATATATAATGAAATGTATGTATAATTAAATTCGCACCTAATGGGGTGCATATTTAATGAAGGACATATCTAATGAGATTTTTATATCAACTGGCAGATATTAATGAATGCTCGAAAGGTACAGATCATTGTGACCGCATTCTGATGACGTGTCACAATATCATAGGTAGTTACGAATGCCACTGTATCATTGGCTATGAATTGATCCCTGATGGAAAATCCTGTCAAGGTGATAATGATAATGATAAAAATGAGAATGTTGATGATGATGATGAAGATGATAATGATGATGATTTTAACGCAGATGAAAACGAATGCATAAAAGAGAAAGATACATGCAACAAAGCTACGTCTGAATGTCTCAACGTGATTGGCAGTTACGAATGTTTGTGTCAAGTGGGTTATGAGAAGGGTTCTATCAAACATTCATGTGTGGGTTAGTTGTAGATATGTTGATGATGTCGATGATGATGTTTTAAAAGCACTTTTATACTGACATGATGCCTCAGACACTGATGAATGTCTGAGTGTTGAGTGTGATGACCGTTTGTACTGTGAGAACGTGCTTGGCAGCTACAAATGCTTGTGCATAGCAGGGTTCGTCTGGAGAGACAACTACTGCTACGGTAAGAGGTTTCTTTTATCAGTATCTTTATAACCACGTCTTTGAGTGAATTGCATGTATAATTTTTGGAGGGAATGAGATTGCTTTTTGATTGAGAGTTTGAAAAACATTCATACATTGAGTCCATAATTTCTGGAAACTCATAATGGTTTCGAATTTCATTCATTTCTTTATTTTTTTTTTGTGAAAATTTATTTTTCAGCATAATCATAGTGTAGTTTTCTCTCCGGATTATCACATAATTTTGGTGTTTTGCATCTTGTATCCCGAGCAGCATGAGGTTTCTATCGGAACCTTTTTCAAATATGGATGCTTTTTTCCAATCGCTGCTTATTTCTCAAAAGTTGAGTGTGGCTAAATTCGGTTTTTTTTTACCATTTTTTCATTTTTTTCGAAAGTTGATTAGAAGACTCATAAGATCCTTATGACTGCATCACTCGTCGGCCAAGTTCTTTCCATAAAATATATAAAGCATGAGCCAATACAATGGAAAAAAGAAAATCAAAAACTAACCACAAATAAAGAAATAATCTTCAATAAAATAAATGAATTTATTGAAAAAACAAATTTTGACACAAAAGGGTTCATAGCATTGGATACAGTTAGCCCAATATAACCTCAAAATAAATGAAAAAATCTGAATATTCAATTTCTAGCATCATATCACCTCAAAAAAAAATGTAAAGTCTTAGAAAACTACAAACACAACCATATCTTCACCATTTTTATTCATCTTGATATGAATGATATGATTATATGAATAAACCCAAGCTAGGCTCAAAGTATCCGTGCATTTTCGCAAAATGACCGTGGTCTAGCGGTGCCTGGCTTGTTTTGGCATCTTCTTTGTTCATTTTTAGTTATTATAATATAACTTTGAAGATTGGAACAGGCATCATTGAAAGCTTGTGGGGGGCTTGAACAGTTGTATCTTTTGATTTGCTGTTGCCTAAATGCAGAGTTTTTGAAGTAGAATCGGCTAATTGCTCTCCTAAATGTGAGCAAATCCGTTTTTGGGCTTGCGTATCACTTTTCTCGTTTGACCAATTACAAATTATCTGAAAGTTTATTAATGCCATACCTAGTATTGTAAATATTGGCCAATACCATTTTTAGCCTTTATTGTTGTGGCATATTTGCTTGCCCATCAATTGTCCATATCCACTCCACACATTTTTGAGCTAAATGTTTCAAATACATAAGGCAGTGGAACTAAACCTTTGATTATAATTTATTTTTCCAACAAGTTACTTTATGAATAAGTTCAGCTGTACCATAATTTTTTCCAAAGTTTATCACAGTATTATCTAGCCACTTCACAATTGAATTAAAATTTCTTTATTGGTATCGAAACTATAGCTGTGAGTGTTTCTTTTTTGCTTATTCATTATTTTTTGTCGGTCAAAGGGCCTTTTCTTAACCTGTTATTTTTTATATTCTCTGTTCCTTGAAAACCAAAACTTTTTAGATGAATCAATAATTGATAACTTGTGTAAAAAAGTTGTCAAAAAACGCAGTGTGCGATTGGTTTTCTTCTGCCGCATCCAACGTATTTAGAAAAACTTATGACCCTAGTCATAGGCCTTTCCGTTGGTCTGATAAGTTTTTACCACAATACAGTTTAAAGTTAGAGCCATAGCTTGAAAAACCGCACAATGCCAAAAATTTGTAGCCAAATATATTTGGCTTGCTCCTAATAAACTTTGAGTGTGTGATGTACGAAGTATCTTATGAACTTTTGTATAATTATAAAAATAAACCAATATTTTAAAAAATTTATTTTTTCATTTATTTGACTATTCTATTTATTTTTTGTAATAATCACCTTTTTAAAATTGAAATTCCACTAATTATAATGTATTTTGTGTAAAACGCTCATTTTCTAACACTTGTGCCTATTGATCTCATATGAGATCAGCAACTTTTAAGGACTTTTATTCTGTTAATTTTACATTTATCTCAAGTTTTATAATTTCATAATATTAATTGAGAATAACTTAAAAATACTTCATTTTGTTCCAACATAAAAATAAATTATTATGCCTTAATTGAATGTTTTTCGATAAACACCCATAAAAGTGAAATTCGGACAATTTTAAGTTTAAATATCACAAAATTAAAATTAAAAATTCAAGGAAAATATGGTTTTTCGATATATTTTATATCCTCATTAGCCTCCAATATTTGTCTCCAATGAAATCTGATCTTTTTGCATTCAGGTCTGACCTATTTGTCTTCCGATTTGACCTTTTTGACCCCAAGTCTGACCTATTTGCCTCCAATCAGATCTGATCTATACTTCTTTATACTAATATTTTTTCCAGTATTTATTTTTCTATTAAACTTTTTTATAGCTAATATCATTTTGCTTTCAGCCATTTTTCTTCATTTTTCAGCCATTTTTTATTTTTAAATAAAATGAAGTTATTTAAATGCCAGATGTGGATGAATGCTTGCAGCCAAATGCTTGTGTGGGATCTGCGAACATGTCTTGTGAAAATATTGACGGCTCCTTCTTGTGCAACTGTGGTACTGGATTCCGCATGTTTAACCACCTCTGTCTAGGTCTTTACAAATATTTGTCTAAATTTCATATAGTACTCCTTTTTATTCTTCACAAAATGAGGTTTTTTAAAAATACTTTTTTATCATCTGTTGAGCTAACAAAACCCCGACTAAAAGTCGATCTAAAAAAAAAATGTCATAACTGATTAGTATAATCAATTGTTCAAAATGTCATAACTGATTAGTGAATTTTTTAAAATGAGAACTGCTCTTAAAACCATGGAAGCATAAATAAAATATTCCAATAGAAACTATAGTTATTGTTGTATTGTTGAAACAATATAGATAATTGCTTGATAATTGCGGTTTGATAAGAATTGAAGTTGTTGTAATTATTTTCTTTGATTTCTGAAGTTTAAACTTTATGTTTCACTCTCTGTATTACCAGTTTTTTTGTTTGAGATTTTTTAGAAATCTCTCATGCGTGTGATTTTATTAATTAGGGATCATCGTAGCCTTTTTTAGTGAAGTCCCCTTTTTTTGCTGGACATTCTCTTATAAAAAGGTTTTTCGAACATTTTAGAATAAAAATCCGATATTTTAAAGAACAAAAACAAAAATTATAAAATACAAGATACAATGTTTCTAAAAGAAGCAGTACTTACTTCATATAATGTTTAGAATAATATTCTGTATATCTGTGATCGCTCAGATTCAAATCAAAAAGTCTTGAAAAATAATGCGAAGCTTTTCTTAAGTTGAACTCACATTATCAAGTATACAAACTTAGGCGTATAACTTACGAAAAGTTTCGTATTATTTTGGTAATGGTGTATTTTTTGTTTTAAGCTTGAGTTATTAATTGTGTAAGCTTTCTTTGTGGCATATGTTCACATTTTTCTTTCCAAGTTGTGACTCAACATTTTGTCAAACAAATCTTCCATTTTTTCAAATTTTTTGTCGAGCAGGAGTTGGGCGATATTATGATATATGTGGTTTCTTTCATTCATACTCTCTTCTCTCAGCTAGTTCTTTTTTTGTGCACAATAGCTCAGTGCTAGTTAATTTAAAATATTTTTCATATTTCTGTATCACAGTGAAAAATTCCTTATGGCCAGTTTCCTCTTTATTTACAGTTTCAACAATTGAGCATATTTGAAAGAAAACCACTTTGAATCAACAATGAAGCAAAATGAAACTTTGTTATCTTTCTCGAAAAGAACTTATTTCTAATATAATGGCCGACTACTCTTGCCATCATGAGTTATCTTTGATGGCCCCATTCAGCAATAGCTTCGTTGATAAGCTTTTTTAATATTCCCATTTTTGCGTTTATTTTTTATAGTCACATAAATTAAGAACAACAAATAATCTCGATAGATATAGATGAATGCACGGAGTGGCCATGCGGTAATGAGCATTACACATGCACGAACACACAGGGTAGTTACTACTGTAATTGTTCAGGCCAGGGGTTCATTGATGATGCCAAACATGGATGTGTAGGTTAGAATCAGTAACACTTAATTCTACTGCGAATGCTAACTTACCTGTTACAAATCCGTGACACCAACTAAAAATCCAAACAGACCATCACATTCAATGCTCCCACAAATATCAATTCTTCACAATGTAGCTGGTGCTCTTTTGAAAATAAATTTTGAGGGTCGATCTCCTTCAACACGCCAAACAATTGAAAAATGCATTACACCTCATTACAAACAACACCACATAATTTTAACCACACCACGTATCACAATATCACACAATATTATACCACCACACCACACCACACACGCCAAATCACATCACGCTTTACATCCTTTCACTTTACATCATACCACACCACACCACATCACACAACACCACATCACCTCACACCACACCAACCCACACCACACCAGATCATCTCATCACATCACACCACACCACATCAGCTCACTACATCAACCCACAACACACCAAAACACCTCACACCAGACCATCCCACTACATCACACCAAAACACAACAGACCACCCCACCACATCACACCAAAACACAACAGACCACCCCACCACATCACACCAAAACACAACACTAGACACAAAAATTTACACGACACAACACCACGTTTTTCGAGATATTAATGAATGCCTTGCAACTGAAAAATGTGGGCCAGCGGAAGTGTGTGTAAACGTTCCAGGCAGCTACGTGTGTGAATGTGTCTTTGGTCTCACCAGACATACCAACAACACTTGTATTGGTAGGAAAGTTAAACTTTCTATAGAAATTATTGTTAAAAAATGTCTTTAGTGAAGGTCTATTTGAAAATTGTAAACTCCACAGACGTCGATGAATGTAAAGGGTATAACAGGTGCATATATACTCTAGAAAAGTGTATTAATGTCTTTGGCACACACCAATGCGAATGTCGCTTCGGATTTGACAACATCACTCAAAAGTGCATCGGTACATTGCTCTTTTTGATTGGTGCATGCTATTGTACATAAATACATTGCTTTTTTTTAAAAGGTGCGTGCTATTGCATTGATACATTGTTTTTTGATTGGGTGCCTTCGTTTCAATCAGTAACTTTTCGAAACATATTACTAAAACTAACTACTATAAATTGATGAGATACGTAAAAAAAAGTAAAGTAATGGATATGAACTGAAAAGATTTATCATAAAAAGAATGGGAAACTGAGCATGAGAATGAAATCGAAAGTGGTCAAGCCACATTCAACAATCTTCATGTGTGAATATTTATATAAGAATGAGGTATTGAAAGTTGTGAGAAAGCAAGTTTAGGTAATAAGGCTACACGAGCTGCTTGCAAATATAAAATTGATATGATTGCTGAATGGAGAAAAGAATTAGCAGAATGAGGATTTTTAAAGTTGGCAAGCAATTAAACAGTTTCCACAAAAAGTACAAAATTAAACAGTATCTTAAATATGAAGTTGCAAAAACGAGTGAGCTTTGATAACATATTTTTGCCAGTTTTGGCGTTCATTTGATTGAAGTTCAATGATACTACCTAACACGATAGATGGCGCGGCATTCAAGGTAGAGGAATCTAGCTGCATAATGTTGAAACTGGTGATATTTTTGTTTGCATGCACCAATTTAGCCGGCTTCTATGTGCTCTCTAAAAGTGAGACTAAACTTTTTTGAACTATATATAAATATAATATAGCAAAAGTCATATGAAAAAATGAATTCAAATTGAAAATTTGACTGATAATAGACGAAAAAACTCTCCATCAGTTCAAATGCTTTTCTTAAACAAAACCTATCAAATGACCAAGAAAGATTTGACAGTTCAAAATTAAAATTATACAAAATATTTGTTAATAGATCCAACAAGGAGAGTTTCGATAGACACAGATGGCAGTAAGCAGACAAGCAAACGTAGAAGCAATAACAAGTATAATCTCAAATCGTCTCTCAACCCTCTATTCGAAGTTTATGCTCGTTACAATGAAACAGTTAATAATGCTTTTTGAGCTAGTTTGGTGTAGTGATCTATTTATGGTGCAGTGGTGGTTTGTTGGTGGTGTGGGTGATTATGTTATTAGTGTGTGATAGTGAATTCATGGTGGCGAGAGGGTGTATTGATGATGGTGGTAATGAATTGATGGAAATGTGGTGGTGAATTGATGAGGGTGTGGTGGTAAACTGCTGGAGGTGTGGTTGTGAATTGCTGGGGGTGTGGTGGTGAAATGCTAGAGGTGTGGTGGTGAATTGATGGGGGTGTGGTGGTGAATTAATAGAAATGTGGTGGTGATTAAGTATGTAGGGATTTTAATATTTCTATTCGTGATGAATTTTTTCAAAAATTTTTTTTGTGTATTATAATAAACGAATTTGGAGTTTAGAATGAAATTTATAGTGTCTTTCTATCAAGAAAGGAGCAACCAATCAAACTTTAATGTATGCCCAAAAAGTGACTGGTTTTCCTGGTTGGGCAGTTTGCATTATTTGTGGTATTGGGAGTGTTGGCGTGTTCGAAAGATTGCTATTATTATTAGTTCTTTTCAATGTGGTTGTGTGCATGATGTTCTTAGGAAGGATTTGAATTGTATTTATTCAGTTTTTATGGCTAGTATAAGTGAACATATTATAAATAAGAAAGCATTCAAACCTTGTAAATCAACAAACTATTCCTGAAAGGGACGAAGGATAACGAAAGAATTTTAACAAGAAAATGATTTTCCAAAAATTTTTTATTAAGGAGAAGTTTAAAGTTTTCTATGTTTAAAACAATTTTTTGAACAAATTTTGTAATTTTAAATATGAATTTAAAATGTTTTTAATGTTTTGAAAAAACTTTGATAAACCAATCAGATTGCAAAAAATCGCAAAACGAAGAGTGAAAATGATTGGAGGATGATTATATGAAAAAACTTTTCAATAAAAAAAAAATAAATATTCGAAGGTTACAACGACAATTTATTGTAACATGGCTCATCCAGGAGTGTAGAGCTTGCGGTAATATAGCTTACGAAATGGAGCTTGCGGTGAGCAAAAAAGCTTGTATTATTTTCGAGTCAAGATATAGATTTCTATTGAATGCGCAGAGGTTATTGACATATAAAGTATTAGAATAAATTTATTATTAGGGTTAGGGTTAGGGTTAGGGTTAGGGTTAGGGTTAGGGTTAGGGTTAGGGTTAGGGTTAGGGTTAGGGTTAGGGTTAGGGTTAGGGTTAGGGTTAGGGTTAGGGTTAGGGTTAGGGTTAGGGTTAGGGTTAGGGTTAGGGTTAGGGTTAGGGTTAGGGTTAGGGTTAGGGTTAGGGTTAGGGTTAGGGTTAGGGTTAGGGTTAGGGTTAGGGTTAGGGTTAGGGTTAGGGTTAGGGTTAGGGTTAGGGTTAGGGTTAGGGTTAGGGTTAGGGTTAGGGTTAGGGTTAGGGTTAGGGTTAGGGTTAGGGTTAGGGTTAGGGTTAGGGTTAGGGTTAGGGTTAGGGTTAGGGTTAGGGTTAGGGTTAGGGTTAGGGTTAGGGTTAGGGTTAGGGTTAGGGTTAGGGTTAGGGTTAGGGTTAGGGTTAGGGTTAGGGTTAGGGTTAGGGTTAGGGTTAGGGTTAGGGTTAGGGTTAGGGTTAGGGTTAGGGTTAGGGTTAGGGTTAGGGTTAGGGTTAGGGTTAGGGTTAGGGTTAGGGTTAGGGTTAGGGTTAGGGTTAGGGTTAGGGTTAGGGTTAGGGTTAGGGTTAGGGTTAGGGTTAGGGTTAGGGTTAGGGTTAGGGTTAGGGTTAGGGTTAGGGTTAGGGTTAGGGTTAGGGTTAGGGTTAGGGTTAGGGTTAGGGTTAGGGTTAGGGTTAGGGTTAGGGTTAGGGTTAGGGTTAGGGTTAGGGTTAGGGTTAGGGTTAGGGTTAGGGTTAGGGTTAGGGTTAGGGTTAGGGTTAGGGTTAGGGTTAGGGTTAGGGTTAGGGTTAGGGTTAGGGTTAGGGTTAGGGTTAGGGTTAGGGTTAGGGTTAGGGTTAGGGTTAGGGTTAGGGTTAGGGTTAGGGTTAGGGTTAGGGTTAGGGTTAGGGTTAGGGTTAGGGTTAGGGTTAGGGTTAGGGTTAGGGTTAGGGTTAGGGTTAGGGTTAGGGTTAGGGTTAGGGTTAGGGTTAGGGTTAGGGTTAGGGTTAGGGTTAGGGTTAGGGTTAGGGTTAGGGTTAGGGTTAGGGTTAGGGTTAGGGTTAGGGTTAGGGTTAGGGTTAGGGTTAGGGTTAGGGTTAGGGTTAGGGTTAGGGTTAGGGTTAGGGTTAGGGTTAGGGTTAGGGTTAGGGTTAGGGTTAGGGTTAGGGTTAGGGTTAGGGTTAGGGTTAGGGTTAGGGTTAGGGTTAGGGTTAGGGTTAGGGTTAGGGTTAGGGTTAGGGTTAGGGTTAGGGTTAGGGTTAGGGTTAGGGTTAGGGTTAGGGTTAGGGTTAGGGTTAGGGTTAGGGTTAGGGTTAGGGTTAGGGTTAGGGTTAGGGTTAGGGTTAGGGTTAGGGTTAGGGTTAGGGTTAGGGTTAGGGTTAGGGTTAGGGTTAGGGTTAGGGTTAGGGTTAGGGTTAGGGTTAGGGTTAGGGTTAGGGTTAGGGTTAGGGTTAGGGTTAGGGTTAGGGTTAGGGTTAGGGTTAGGGTTAGGGTTAGGGTTAGGGTTAGGGTTAGGGTTAGGGTTAGGGTTAGGGTTAGGGTTAGGGTTAGGGTTAGGGTTAGGGTTAGGGTTAGGGTTAGGGTTAGGGTTAGGGTTAGGGTTAGGGTTAGGGTTAGGGTTAGGGTTAGGGTTAGGGTTAGGGTTAGGGTTAGGGTTAGGGTTAGGGTTAGGGTTAGGGTTAGGGTTAGGGTTAGGGTTAGGGTTAGGGTTAGGGTTAGGGTTAGGGTTAGGGTTAGGGTTAGGGTTAGGGTTAGGGTTAGGGTTAGGGTTAGGGTTAGGGTTAGGGTTAGGGTTAGGGTTAGGGTTAGGGTTAGGGTTAGGGTTAGGGTTAGGGTTAGGGTTAGGGTTAGGGTTAGGGTTAGGGTTAGGGTTAGGGTTAGGGTTAGGGTTAGGGTTAGGGTTAGGGTTAGGGTTAGGGTTAGGGTTAGGGTTAGGGTTAGGGTTAGGGTTAGGGTTAGGGTTAGGGTTAGGGTTAGGGTTAGGGTTAGGGTTAGGGTTAGGGTTAGGGTTAGGGTTAGGGTTAGGGTTAGGGTTAGGGTTAGGGTTAGGGTTAGGGTTAGGGTTAGGGTTAGGGTTAGGGTTAGGGTTAGGGTTAGGGTTAGGGTTAGGGTTAGGGTTAGGGTTAGGGTTAGGGTTAGGGTTAGGGTTAGGGTTAGGGTTAGGGTTAGGGTTAGGGTTAGGGTTAGGGTTAGGGTTAGGGTTAGGGTTAGGGTTAGGGTTAGGGTTAGGGTTAGGGTTAGGGTTAGGGTTAGGGTTAGGGTTAGGGTTAGGGTTAGGGTTAGGGTTAGGGTTAGGGTTAGGGTTAGGGTTAGGGTTAGGGTTAGGGTTAGGGTTAGGGTTAGGGTTAGGGTTAGGGTTAGGGTTAGGGTTAGGGTTAGGGTTAGGGTTAGGGTTAGGGTTAGGGTTAGGGTTAGGGTTAGGGTTAGGGTTAGGGTTAGGGTTAGGGTTAGGGTTAGGGTTAGGGTTAGGGTTAGGGTTAGGGTTAGGGTTAGGGTTAGGGTTAGGGTTAGGGTTAGGGTTAGGGTTAGGGTTAGGGTTAGGGTTAGGGTTAGGGTTAGGGTTAGGGTTAGGGTTAGGGTTAGGGTTAGGGTTAGGGTTAGGGTTAGGGTTAGGGTTAGGGTTAGGGTTAGGGTTAGGGTTAGGGTTAGGGTTAGGGTTAGGGTTAGGGTTAGGGTTAGGGTTAGGGTTAGGGTTAGGGTTAGGGTTAGGGTTAGGGTTAGGGTTAGGGTTAGGGTTAGGGTTAGGGTTAGGGTTAGGGTTAGGGTTAGGGTTAGGGTTAGGGTTAGGGTTAGGGTTAGGGTTAGGGTTAGGGTTAGGGTTAGGGTTAGGGTTAGGGTTAGGGTTAGGGTTAGGGTTAGGGTTAGGGTTAGGGTTAGGGTTAGGGTTAGGGTTAGGGTTAGGGTTAGGGTTAGGGTTAGGGTTAGGGTTAGGGTTAGGGTTAGGGTTAGGGTTAGGGTTAGGGTTAGGGTTAGGGTTAGGGTTAGGGTTAGGGTTAGGGTTAGGGTTAGGGTTAGGGTTAGGGTTAGGGTTAGGGTTAGGGTTAGGGTTAGGGTTAGGGTTAGGGTTAGGGTTAGGGTTAGGGTTAGGGTTAGGGTTAGGGTTAGGGTTAGGGTTAGGGTTAGGGTTAGGGTTAGGGTTAGGGTTAGGGTTAGGGTTAGGGTTAGGTTAGGGTTAGGGTTAGGGTTAGGGTTAGGGTTAGGGTTAGGGTTAGGGTTAGGGTTAGGGTTAGGGTTAGGGTTAGGGTTAGGGTTAGGGTTAGGGTTAGGGTTAGGGTTAGGGTTAGGGTTAGGGTTAGGGTTAGGGTTAGGGTTAGGGTTAGGGTTAGGGTTAGGGTTAGGGTTAGGGTTAGGGTTAGGGTTAGGGTTAGGGTTAGGGTTAGGGTTAGGGTTAGGGTTAGGGTTAGGGTTAGGGTTAGGGTTAGGGTTAGGGTTAGGGTTAGGGTTAGGGTTAGGGTTAGGGTTAGGGTTAGGGTTAGGGTTAGGGTTAGGGTTAGGGTTAGGGTTAGGGTTAGGGTTAGGGTTAGGGTTAGGGTTAGGGTTAGGGTTAGGGTTAGGGTTAGGGTTAGGGTTAGGGTTAGGTTAGGGTTAGGGTTAGGGTTAGGGTTAGGGTTAGGGTTAGGGTTAGGGTTAGGGTTAGGGTTAGGGTTAGGGTTAGGGTTAGGGTTAGGGTTAGGGTTAGGGTTAGGGTTAGGGTTAGGGTTAGGGTTAGGGTTAGGTTAGGGTTAGGGTTAGGGTTAGGGTTAGGGTTAGGGTTAGGGTTAGGGTTAGGGTTAGGGTTAGGTTAGGGTTAGGGTTAGGGTTAGGGTTAGGGTTAGGGTTAGGGTTAGGGTTAGGGTTAGGGTTAGGGTTAGGGTTAGGGTTAGGGTTAGGGTTAGGGTTAGGGTTAGGGTTAGGGTTAGGGTTAGGGTTAGGGTTAGGGTTAGGGTTAGGGTTAGGGTTAGGGTTAGGGTTAGGGTTAGGGTTAGGGTTAGGGTTAGGGTTAGGGTTAGGGTTAGGGTTAGGGTTAGGGTTAGGGTTAGGGTTAGGGTTAGGGTTAGGGTTAGGGTTAGGGTTAGGGTTAGGGTTAGGGTTAGGGTTAGGGTTAGGGTTAGGGTTAGGGTTAGGGTTAGGGTTAGGGTTAGGGTTAGGGTTAGGGTTAGGGTTAGGGTTAGGGTTAGGGTTAGGGTTAGGGTTAGGGTTAGGGTTAGGGTTGGTTAGGGTTAGGGTTAGGTTAGGGTTAGGGTTAGGGTTAGGGTTAGGGTTAGGGTTAGGGTTAGGGTTAGGGTTAGGGTTAGGGTTAGGTTAGGGTTAGGGTTAGGGTTAGGGTTAGGGTTAGGGTTAGGGTTAGGGTTAGGGTTAGGGTTAGGGTTAGGGTTAGGGTTAGGGTTAGGGTTAGGGTTAGGGTTAGGGTTAGGGTTAGGGTTAGGGTTAGGTTAGGGTTAGGGTTAGGGTTAGGGTTAGGGTTAGGGTTAGGGTTAGGGTTAGGGTTAGGGTTAGGGTTAGGTTAGGGTTAGGGTTAGGGTTAGGGTTAGGGTTAGGGTTAGGGTTAGGGTTAGGGTTAGGGTTAGGGTTAGGGTTAGGGTTAGGGTTAGGGTTAGGGTTAGGGTTAGGGTTAGGGTTAGGGTTAGGGTTAGGGTTAGGGTTAGGGTTAGGGTTAGGGTTAGGGTTAGGGTTAGGGTTAGGGTTAGGGTTAGGGTTAGGGTTAGGGTTAGGTTAGGGTTAGGGTTAGGGTTAGGGTTAGGGTTAGGGTTAGGGTTAGGGTTAGGGTTAGGGTTAGGGTTAGGGTTAGGGTTAGGGTTAGGGTTAGGGTTAGGGTTAGGGTTAGGGTTAGGGTTAGGGTTAGGGTTAGGGTTAGGGTTAGGGTTAGGGTTAGGGTTAGGGTTAGGGTTAGGGTTAGGGTTAGGGTTAGGTTAGGGTTAGGGTTAGGGTTAGGGTTAGGGTTAGGGTTAGGGTTAGGGTTAGGGTTAGGGTTAGGGTTAGGGTTAGGGTTAGGGTTAGGGTTAGGGTTAGGGTTAGGGTTAGGGTTAGGGTTAGGGTTAGGGTTAGGGTTAGGGTTAGGTTAGGGTTAGTGTTAGGGTTATGTAGGGTT